>KK112791.1:13372-48285 GCA_000611955.2 Stegodyphus mimosarum | reverse complement strand
GCTAATGCAATTAAAAGAACATTCTTCAGAAGTTTCAGAAATATGTACATAAATAATATATATTATATATATATTTTTTCCCAGAATACAGTATGTATAAGGCCATAAGGTGATACGCAATACGTACAAGTTATTCTCTGGAGTATATCTTTTTTTATATATATTTTAATAACAAACACACATGCATATATAGAGATTTACAAATAAATGAAAGATTGAGCAAGAGGACAATTACCGCAACACTGCAAGTGGCCGTCTTCGAAATCTTTGGGCATTAGAATTATATGACAACCTAGGAATTGTCCTATTTTGGGTGCGTGGTATTCGGCGGATGAACCGCTTCGTCAGATGCTTGATGAAGTTTTTAATTTTGAGTATATTTAACTCTCGATGGAGAGCTTCATTTCGGATAAACCACCTGCAGCGTGTGATTTGTCTTAAGAACGTGTTTTGGTGGACCTGTAGCCGTTTCATTACGGTGTCACAAACAAAGCCCCAGACTGGGCTAGCATAGGTGAAGATGGAACGCAGCATGGATTTATAGAGGAGTAACTAGCGATAAACTAACGATTGCTAGCGATAAACCGCTGTTTCGAGGAATTAAGGGGAAAAGAGTAGCTTTACGCGCTCGAAACTTGGAAATAATGTGTGCAATGTGGGGCCGCCATATGAGGTGATAATCCAACGTGATTTCTAAATAACGGGCTTGTTTGGTCCACGGGATGGGAGTTCCATACATAATTACTCTTTGATCTTCCTCAATGTTGAATTTCTTAGTAAACAGGACCGCTTCGGATTTGTCAACATTGACTTTAATTTTCCACATATGAAGCCTGGACTTCAGTGCATGTATGTGGGATTTTAGAGCTTGTTTGACTGAGCTAACAGATGCATTTTGAGCAAGGATTGCGATGTCATCTGCGTATATGGCGGGTGTTGTGTTGTGGGTGTGTCGAATATCGCTCGTGTAAAGGTTAAAAAGTAGCGGGGCCTAAAGAGACCCCTGTGGGACGCCACTGGGAATAGTGCGGCTAGTAGAGTACGTGTTATTAACACGAACGATAAAGTGTCTATCTTTGAGATAGAAACAGATCGTGTTGATGATGTATGCAGGGAAACCCTGTAGTATGAGTTTTGTTATGAGGCCCTCCAGTCATACCCTGTCGAAGGCCTTTGCGATATCCAAAAAGATGGCTCCAGTAGTGAGTTTATTCTGCAACCCCTAAGAGATAAGTTCGGTGACCCGATACAGCTGATGCGTCGTCGAGTGCAATTTGGGGAAACCATGTTGATGGGGAATAATTATATTGCGCTCATCAGCAAATTGTATCGTTCTCTGCAAGATGACATGCTCAGCGACTTTGCTAAGCGCCGAGAGTAGACTAATCGGACGATAGCTGACCGGGTCCGTTGATGGTTTCCCTGGCTTGAGCAAGGGTGAAATAATGGCAGTTTTCCAGGCTTGCGAGTAATATCCCAACTTCAGGATAAGATTGATAATTCGTACAAGCTGAAAAATGCATATGATTCAAATGTTCTGAATCATTTTGTTGGAAACTCTGTCCAAGCCAGGGCTCTTCTTGATTTTTAGCTTTGCTATATGCATAAGGACTTCCGAAGGGAGGACAGGAGGAATGTTGTGTGTGTTGGGTTTGGAATGGAATTTTGTTAGTGTATCAGTGACAAAGTTTTCAGTGGGTGTGTGAGAGATGTTGTGAGTGTGAAACTAACTGGCAAAATTATCAGCTAGTGATTCTGCCTTATCAGCTTCCGTGTAGGCAGTTCCTTGCAGGCCCTTAAGAGACGTAATGGTATTGTAGCATCTGTTGTACTTGGTCGTCGCTTCCCAAATGGAATTGTCATCTGGGCTGTGTTACTCCAGGTAGTTAGCCCAGTCATGATCTGCTTGTCTGCGAGTAAGGAGTCTGACTTCGTGATTGAGCTTATTCAAGATTGCTTTGTCTGCAGGGTGTCTGAATCGTTGCCATTCTTTGCGCGCAGCATTCCTTCGTTTTATAAGATTGCGAATAACTGCGTTTCGTTGTTTTTTCTTTTCAGTAAAAGTTTTGCTATTGTTTAACAGGGCCGTGTGAAGCGTATCCGTGAACACAGTTATCATAGCGTCTAACGTATCCCGTCGTGTGTCGTTGGGGTAGTGAGGTGCGTGTTGTTGAGGGCTTTGGTATATTCCAACCAATTAGTAATGAGGGCCCTTTTGACTGGTGTGCTATGGCTGTCGAAATCAAGGTCAAGAGTCACAGGATTATGGTCGGACGAGAGCTCGTCCATGGCTTCGACAGAAAGGTGGTTTAAACCTCGTAGTAGGAAGAAGTCAATAATAGACGAAGAGGTTTCACCATAGCGTGTGGGTGTAGTTGGAGCTGCGATAGTAAAACCGGCCGAGCGGGCGAAATTGTGCATTACTATGTAGTTGTTGTTGACGCAGTTCCATTCGCGGTGGTGTGCATTAAAGTCTCCACCTATAATGATGCGATTGTTAACTTGCGAAAGTAGTCTCAAATCTGAGTCTATGTTTCTGTGTAATTGTCTGTTGTGAGGAATATTAGTGGAGACAACAGTGAATGGACGGGTAGTGTTTGGAGAGACTGTGATAGCTAAAGCCCCTACGGCCGAAAGCTGTGGTACTGTAGTGGGGGTATGGGGAATCGAGCGCTTGATAAGGATGAGCAAACGTCCTTCAGCATGCCTAGAAGGCCTCACACGGTCCTGCCGATACATATCGTAATTATTAATACTGAAGATAACATTTGGACCAAGCATGTATTCTTGGATCAGGGTAATATCGGGGCTGTACTCCTCTATAAACTCCCTGAGTCCATGCATTCTGTGGAAGAGTCCATGTGCGTTCCACGTTATTATTTTAAAGCCACTGGCCATAATTAATTAACACTAGCAAGCCCGTTGACATCTTCAATGACCTGGTAAAGTATATTTACTTTATCATTAATGTTATTGCTGCTCTGCATTTTAGGTAATTGTGCTTTAAAAATTTGCATTACTTTTAACAGGTCGGATCCGAATGTTTTTTGAAATTCCGATATGATTTTGAGCAGTTTGAAGAATTCTGAAATGGAGTTCAAATTTGGACTAACACTAAGTATATTACTACGGGCGTTGCTATTTGCTGCGCTTTGATCTACAGCATGATTACCGGCCAATGCGGGTTGTGAAGCAGAAGGGAGCTGTCCTGAAGGCGGGTTCTTAGCTTCATAATTTGGCTGGTTACGAGAGTTCCACGTGTTAGGCTTCGCAGCCTGTGCATAGCTCATTCCAGGTTTAATTGTGGATTTATTAACAGATTTCCGAACAGTTGGGAACTTAGGGCACCCGCGATAGTTCGCTGTGTGAGGCCCGAGGCAGTTTACACACTTAGGAGTTTCAAGCTTACCAGCTTTGTCACAATTTTTGGTTTCGTGCTCCCCGGCGCACTTCACACAGTGAGGAGCAAAATGGCAATTTTCTTAACTATGGTGCCATTTCTGGCAGTTAAAACATTGTGGAATTTGAAACTTAGCATTATATTTCGCAATTTCAACGCAAAAACGTAGAAGATCTTTGAGCTCATAAATTTCTTCTATTTTATCATTTTTAAACATTTGGACCTTAATTGGACCTGGAAGAGCGACATAGGCGCTTTAGTCTTAAATTTTGTCATTTGGATAACTTTATGGACGTGGAAGCCTCGTGAGCTAAGTGCAGCATGTATTTTATCCTTATTCATACTTGAGGGCAGCCCTCCAATTGCAACTTTAATGGGCTTTTCTTGCCTTGGATTAATCAGATAATGTTCTACATTATTGTGTAGAAAATATTGACTTATGGTCCTGTGATCATCGAGGGTTTTCGGCATAATTCTAAGAAATTCCTCGCTAATTCTTCCTAAGAAATCAACATTTGGCAGGGTCACTGCAAGTTGTTCAAGATATTCATCAAAAGGGATCTCATCGCCAGGACGAACCATAATGGGCGGGGGGGGCACCAATATTCGCCTGCTGCTGCTGCACAGGGTTATTATGTACAGTCTGGGGCATATTATCATTCAGATTTAAATTACCGAAACTATTCGTAACATTAGCATCAGAATCACATACATTATCCATGCAAACATTATTGTTATCTAATACAGTAAACGTATTATTAGTTATCACATTGCTTTTACTGTTAATCATTCTGACTGCTTTCGCGGTTTTGGTAGGTTTGCTGAAGCCTTCACTATCCGAGGAGTAGGCATAGTTTGATTTTCTTTTACCCGCACCGCGCGTAACGGCGGAAGTGTGCGTGCTATTATTAGAGTCGATATCCTCGGTAATTTTCTTTTTTACTAACACATTACTCATTTCAGTATCAATATTTACAGTACAGGCATCAGAGGTGTTCACATTTGCATTAACAAAGGACTTATTTTTACTATTACTAATACACAACAAATCATCAGGATTAAAAGCATTAAGGTAAATACAAGCATTAATATGGGGGAAAGAACCTGCCAATAATTCGCACTTACTTTCTAATTCCTTGATATGTCGCTTGAGTTTAATCATCTTAGGCTCCAAAATCTTGCGGGAGGTATCCGGCGGGTCAGCACAGGAACGAGCTTTCTCAATATCCATTAACGTTTCCCTCCACATATTCAATTTATCCTTAGATTTTCGGATATCCTTTAACCCTAAGCCTGTCGGGTTACTTTCTGCAAATACCTTTAAAATTGTCGCTAACCTTTGACCCAAGTCCCCCTAAAATGTCGCGAAAATAACACTGAACTTTCGAAAAATGCTAGCAACTTCTTTTGTTAGTTGTCTTCCCTCCCAGAATTTTGGATCAAAGATTCCGCCTAATAGAGATAGATTGCTCCATAAACATTAATAGCTGCGAGCTGTCAAGAACGTTGCAAAAGAATAGCTTTTCTCTAAAGAATAGCTTTCCTCTGACTGACCGTGGGAGTGCCGTAGAGTAAATGTCCAGCAAGTTTCAGATCATCAGCATTTCATGAATAGATTTCAGAACTACAAAACTTAAAAGTTTTCTTTTATACAGATATCTTATTTTCAAACATATTGCTTTTAAAATCTTAAATGCAGTAGAATATTTATTAGTTAAACTATTGCATACGCAATAAATCTGAAATAACAAACTTCAGTTTTTAGCTTTATTCTGGATTGAGAATTCACACCTAGATTTGAACTGCGTTAGTATTTTTCAATATAAAGATCTGAAAACTTTAAATCTGCTAATTTCATATGAAATTTAGACAATTATTAGCCCAAAAGAGCTATTAGTTTTGCTTTGGCATTTTGCGTTCACTATAAAAAAATTTTAGTATTACTTAATAATATAAAAAAATTTCACGATACAAATTTTTAGTATAACTGACTTTACAGTATATTTTAAAAAATAATACTATGAAAGTCTGAATCACTTTTCAAATCGCTGCCACCAAATATAAGAGTCCTGCGTTATATCGTTATATTTAGAGAAACTAAATAATGAAGAATCTGTATGAATGTATGTTTCTCGCATTCTGAAAAAACAACAGTACCTACAGACATCAGGTTTTTAATAACGTAGTCCTTCACTCGAATATGGGCGTCTGGAAGCACAAATTTGGAATTTGTTTTATTATCTGTTGGATATTTTGTAAAACTTTAACAAATTTTTGATTAACAATCTCAACGATTTCAGAGCGAGCAACGGCAACGCTGAACGAAAACAAATTATCTCTAGCGCACGAGACTGTGTATCGGAAATTCTAAAGATATGCTTATAAGGTTTCAACTGTAATCTCTTAATCTTCTTGCTAAAGATACGCTGTGAAACCCTATGTGGAGGACAGTGAGCAAATCTAGGCTATGTCCTTTAGTGTTGAAGAACTACAAATCAGAAGAAGGGTTTAAAGGACCCTTTAATTCAAATAATTACAACTCTCCGACTTGAGAGTAAGCCACTACTTGGGCTGAACTAAAATAATATAAAATAAAGAGTGTTAACAATTCAATTTCCTAAGTTTAACTTTAAGAAGGACGGAGAGGGAAAGCTTAACTCTCAGTGAAATGCAATAATGCGAATTCCATGAGTAAGAATCAGTAAATGCAATTGCCTATGAAGGCGAACTTTCACTAGACAGAGAAAATATTTGCGCGCACAGCCTTACGGCGGTAAATCCAACACTCTGTCTGTTTTCCTCGTTAACTCCTGCCTTTTAAACTGCTATCAGATATCTGCGATTTGCATAAATATCTCGCTCGCGCTAAATTCGGACAGCAACTGAAACTTCGAGATATCGATAGGAAAGTTCAAACTAAAAATAACTTGGTTAGTTAAAATATGAATGCTACATAGTTGCTCCCAGAATTTAGTAGTCTGAAACTAACTAGCCTAAAATCGGCTTTTAGTGGAGATGCTAAATTCTAAATTTAAATTTTCCTTCCTATTCGCCATCCTTTACAATTGAAAGTTTTAAATTTAGTTTAAATCTTTGTTTGTGTCTTAGATATTTTAACATAGAATAATCTTTACATCATTTTTCTTCTTGACATCAAAAAGATACATCAGGAATTTGGCTTGATTGACATTAGTCTGGTTCCTTCCAATCTGGAAGGAAATAAGTCTTGCTAAATTGCATATTATAAGTACATATCACCTGAAAAGTACAACATTCCCTTCCTCTGATGATTTCCGTAATGACTTTTATTCCCACTTTAGGTATTCGCGATTTTTAATTTTTATTAGCGCTTTTCACAAAAACATTCATTTCACACTCATTCACTTTTAAAACTTCCCCCTTGCTCTCTGGCCAAATGTGGTGTTTGTGAAAAACACGCAGTTTTACTTTGTCAAGTGTTCACAACTACCACCTTACTTCAATTCTATTGGGGTTAATTCTTCGACTTTCAAGACCTCGGACCTCCCCTAAAACAAATCTGAAATACCCTGAGGCTCTAACAAAAAAATGAACATTAAACTTTTGTGTGAAACCAGAGAACACTGCATACAACATTCAAACATTTTCAATTACATTTCATACATATAATTCATTCTTTCAATCTTCATTTCAAATTTTCTTTAAATGCTCGTTGCGTTAAGTAACAATTATATATTCAATTTCTAATTTAGCGCGCTTTACGCTTTTATATTACATTTTAATTTTAACTTGCGTATCCTTTACGCTTTTCCAAAATATTCAATATTCACAATACCAGTGCTTACAATTTACTACATACAATCATGCATTACATAGAAAACAGTTTTACATTAAATACATTCATTATTTATACATAGAAATACAATAGAACAGTTTTGCTATACAACTTACGTACTAGTTGCTTTTAATTAACACAATTTTCTTATTTACAGAAAGTCTTTTGACTAAAATAAGTGAGTAACATGTTCTGGATTACAAAGAACATTTCACGAATAGTCGCACAGTTTCTCAACTGAAAACTCGAATTTCCTTTGCTGTATGTTTAACTTGTTCCTTTAAGCGTGTCCTTTACGCTTTCGGCATCCCGATAACCGGCCTTTCACTTGGGTAACTTCCCTTTTAAATCTGCAACATGCACTTAAATCAGAAACGTAACTGTGTGAATTTAAAAAGAAAATAAGGAATCTACTTATCTGCCAGTCTGTTAGGCGTTTGTTTGTCCATTCCTGGAAGGTTGGATATACTGTAGCTTGGGCAATTCGTTGTCTGCTGCTCCTAGATTGAAACGTTGGGGCTGCCTTTCGTTTGGTCGATATCCTTTCCTCCAGAAATACCTTGTGGGGACGAATGGGGGGTGGGGCTTTCCGTTTTTGCGGAAACCCTCGCTCCCTCTCCAGAATGGCTTGTTCCTGCTCCTGCACTCGTAGGCTCCTTCGTTGTAGATTGGCACCTTCGGCGGCTCGTTTCTCGATGTTCGGTTCCCTCCGTAGTGGTGGAACTTTCGTAGTATTTTCATCTGGAGGTTTTTTCCTCAATCGCTTTTGTTGCTGAGACTGCTGCTTAGCGTTTTCCGTTTTTTTTCTGGGGTGGTCTTTTCTTCGGCTGTGGCTTCCTCTCTTTTTGTAACCTCCTTTTCAAACTGGGTCCTTTAGTTGTTTAGGGACCTGGTTGGGGCTCTTGAATTTTAGAAAAATTCTGTGAGGCTGGACCCTGTAAAAAGTCTTTTAAGATATTATTATTAGCTCTTCGATAATAATGTTTGATTTGGTCGAAATTTGCCACCGTCTCTTCGCCCTTCTCATTCTTTAAATATGCACGGCATTCAATTATTCTGGTGATTTCAAAAGGCCCATGCCATCTTGGGCAAAATTTTGCGACCGAATCTTTTGCTGCGCACGAAAGTGCATGTGTCTGTTTTAACCCCTCTTCCCCCACTTTATATTCTACGATCCGCCGTTTTTGGTCATAATATTCCTTCTGTCTCTTTTGCGCTTTCCGGAAGCTTTTTTCTGCTTCTTTTATCATCTCTTCTATTTCCCCAATTTGAAATTCCGGCCCCCTATCTTTCACATAAAATAATTTGTCTAAGGGAGTCATTATCTTCCTGCCCAAAAACAGTTCGGCGGGGGATTTCTTCGTGGTCTCGTGCTTAGCCGTTCTGAGGGCGAATGCAAATTCTTCAACGCAGTCATCCCAGTTAGAATGGTGCTTTTGCACATAATTTCGAATCAATTTTATAATATTCTTATTTACCCGTTCCGCTATATTTGATTGTGGGCGGTAGGGTACCATTTTCATATGCTTAATGCCCAACTTGTCACACATCATTTTAAATGTACTGCTTACAAACTGGGGACCATTATCGCTAATTACCCTCGCTGGACATCCATATCTTAAAATATATTTGTTCAAAAACGAATCTGCAACGACTTTTGCTGAAGCCCGCTTAAGTGCTATCAACTCAATCCATTTACTGAAATGATCCACAATGACTAATAAAAATCGTGCCTTATTTACATGACTACGTGGGTAGGGCCCTAAGAGATCAATACCAATTATTTCATTGAGGAACCTAGACTTAATACTAGTTAATAACCCAGCCGGGCGGAAATTTACGTCATTATTTATCTGACACGCGTGGCAAGTCTGGCAGTAATTTTTAACTATCTTTTGTAATTGCAGAAAATATACCGCCTCGCTTACGCGTTGTATCGTTTTTCTTATTCGGAAATGCCCCGAGACAGGCGAATCGTGGAGCTCTTGCAATATACTTAAAATTAATTTGGCCGGGATGACTGGTCTGTATTCACTATTTTGATTCGTAACTTTGGTACAAAATAAGAGACCATCAAAGATTTCATAGTTCTGTGCTCTGCTTTTTATGGCATTAATGTCTATATGCTGGAAGTTATCTGGGTCTTTTAAATAATTATAAATATTTCCTAATTCGGGATCCCTGGAAATTTCTTCTATTACAGTCTCTCCAGAGTCAATGCTAATTTCATGAGTACGAACCAGTAAATGCAATTACCTATGAAGGCGAACTTTCACTAGACAGAGGAAATATTTGCGCGCACAGCCTTACGGCGATAAATCCAAGACTCTGTCTGTTTTCCTCGTTAACTCCTGCCTTTTAAACTGCTATCAGATATCCGCGATTTCCATAAATATCTCACTCGCGCTAAATTCGGGCAGCAACTGAAACTTCGAGATATCGATAGGAAAGTTCAAACTAAAAATAACTTGGTTAGTTAAAATAATGAATGCTACAGGCTCTTTTTAAATTTTTTGTGATATTGCTGTTGAAGTGAGTTTTATGGTTTAATTGCGAAGAACATGATATTTAATAAATAAAGGTAATACATAAAACGTTAAGAAAACGTCGCCTTGGGCGTAATATAAAATCTGAAAGCCTTCAGATTTATTATTATTATTATTATTTTGCTTCTCTAAAAAGTACTTAAACTTGTTATTGATTGCTCAGTACAATAGTAGAGATTCGCATAGGTTTTCTTTTCAGTTTTTAGAACAATAATTTCACATATCTTTCAATTTCATTTTACAACATCCGTTTACTAGACGTTTCGTCTGCTGTATCTTTTAGCTTTCGTCATGTCATGGCCTCAGCAAAAAATTACGTTCTAAATCTGGGAAATGAATTCTTGACTTCATTTCTTAGGCAAAATGTTAAAGAAATCATCACAGGAATAAATAATATTCAATATGCAAAAAAACTGTAAGTTTTCAGTAAAAAAAGACAATGCCGTTAATGCTTAAAAATACTTAAATGCTTAGCCACTCAAAGCCAAATGAAAGACAGTTCGGCACGAGACGTTTATAAATTCTTGCCTCCACTAAAGTAGTTCTAATATTTAAATTAATTATAGCAGAAGTAATAAATGTGTCGGTAGTTCTTTCATTGATCTAGGTCTTTCACAGCCACTCAGATTAAAATTCCTCCCTTTAATAAAAAAATCGTTTTAAGGGAATTTCTTGATGATTAAAGAATACAAAATTCTTAATTATATCCGTAAAGGTCTCCAAAATATTATGTCCATTATTCATAAAATTGATATCATTTAAATCTGGTTCAGCAATGAGATCTTTATGAGATTTAATTTCTAAAAAAAATATTTTCCAATTTTAAAACGGCCACAAGCATTGAGACGAATCATCTCATAGTAATTTATTTGCGTAATACTATGAAAAAAGTATATTCACTGACGAAAATCTATAATTTGTACATTTCTTTCATGCAGTACTTTAAATAGAATGAGAGTAAAAATATTTATCGTCTAGCGGAATGAGTACTTGAACTAATAAATTTAGTTCTGTAGTATTAAAATTGTCCTTTATAATATGAGTGATTTTTTTGTGTATAAATTTAGAGCATATTATGATTATATTAAATATAGCATGCTTTATCTCACATTAATGAAGGAAATAATTTAGTGTATTTCAAACTAATTAAGAATAACAACAGACAAGGAGGAAAAGAAGAGCGAAAGAGATCTGTCGCAGTTCTTACTATGGATCTACACCAGGGACGAAGGGAATAATTATTAAAAATCAAACATTCACGACAATTGTGGCCGAGGAAGTGCACTATGCCCCTCATATAGCTAACAAGACTTTAAAAAAATAAACGAAAAAATAAAGTATTTATAGTTTGAAAACATCAGGTTGTGGCCCGATGTTTCAAATCAAAGTTTACCACTGAAATTTAAAAAATAATACTAAAAAAATTTAAGCTTTTACTTCCTTCTTCTTTTAAGTAATAGCGCAGCTTATCTTACCAATTCATAAAATTAAATATACTCTGTTTACTTATAAAACCAAATAAAATTAAAACTTAAATCAAAATGTATTCCAATTTTGTGAAATCCAGCGATTGTTTCTGTACTTCTTTAAGGTAAAACTGTTATAAGGAGAAAAACATCAAAGTAGTTAAAAAGTCTAATGCAGTGTACTCAAAATTTAAGAAAAAGGAATAGATATGATCGCTTTTCAATCTATATATTATTATAAAATAAGAGTCAGCTTTTTTTCTTGCGGAGAGATGGATGGCGATAACATACATAAAAGTTAAAGGTAGGAATTTTGCAACTGACCATTATCATATTAGAAACCTATTTTACACAGTCCAGTCACATTAATGTGACCATCTGTCAAAAGCCAGAATAACCACCTTTCGCAGAGCGGACTGCTGCGAGACGTGCAGGAAGAGAGTCACATAGGTCCCTGAAGGTGTTCTCTGGGATGTTGAGCCATGCCGACTCTAATGCCGTGGCCAGCTGCGCTAGATTACGCGGTTGAGGATCCATGGCGCGAACAACTCGATCGAGATGGTCCCACAGATGCTCGATTGGGTTTAAGTCAGGTGAGTTTGCTGGCCAGGGGAGGACGGTAAACTCATCCTGGTGCTCTTCGAACCACGCACGTACACTGGCAGCTGTATGGCACCTCGCATTGTCCTGCTGGAAGATGCCATCATCCTGAGGAAAAACAATGCGCATGTAGGGGTGAACATGGTCCGCAAGGACAGATGCGTACTTGTATTGATCCATTGTGCCTTCCACAATGATCAGTGAACCTAGAGAATGCCAGGAAAACATTCCCCAGACCATAATGCTCCCGCCTCCAGCTTGGACCGTTCCGGCAATGGTTGCAGGGTGGTTCCTTTCAGAGGTTTCACGCCTTATACGCCAACGTCCATCTGTCCGATGGAGCATAAAACGCGATTCATCCGAAAACGCAACCTGTCGCCACTCAGTGGACGTCCAGCTGCTGTACTGGCGTGCAAATTCTAGCCTTCGCCGTCGATGAACAGCAGTCAGCATAGGTGCACGAACCAGGCGTCTGCTTCGGAGGCCCAGACGCAGCAATGTTCGCTGAATAGTACTTTGGGAGACACTTTTGGTAGCCCCTTGGTTCATTTTGGTGGTCAGTTGCTCAACGGTAGCCCGTCTATCTGCCCGAACGCATCTCCGCAACCGTCGTTCGCCTCTGTCATCTATGGCCCGTGGTGCACCACATTTGCCACGTCGCTGATTTTGGACAGTCCCATTTTGCCATGCACGGTACACTTTTACCACGGCGGCACGCGAACAGTTCACAAACTCAGCCGTTTCGGAAATGCTTCCACCCTTGGCCCGAAAGCCAATGATCATGCCCTTTTGGAAGTCGGATAAATCGCTTCGTTTCTGCATTACGCCAACGATTGAAATGTTTTCCGAAGCCCTCACACACCCTTTATATACGCTCAACTGCACTGTGCTGCCACCTGCCTTCTGTGATTGGTTATTTAACTCTGACATGGAAAGTACGTGGTGGTCACATTAATGTGACTGGACTGTGTATTTAAGACGCTCATGGTACGAAGAAACACTTATTGAAAAATCTTGCTATGAAATACAGATAAAATGGCTTTCTGAATTATTTACTTTTACTGTATTGAGCAACGATTTTTTAATAATAGCAAACATAAATAAAACGTCTAATACATCGCAGAATAATAAAAACATGCTCTCGAATTTTTTTATTAATAATGGACAGGATTTATAGCTAGATGAAAATATTAACATTTCTTCCAGGTGTTTAAACAATAGATAACAGTACAGCAAAATCTTTTGCTTCTAAAATTAATTTATTTATTCTTAATATTACGAATGTGGCTGTTACTCTCCTATGAAAGAATACATCACTGGCCAGGGCTGAGTTCATTCATGAGATTAAAACACCATGATTAAACAGATCAAATGTTAAACATCGAAAACCTTCAGTTCCTACCGATTTTAGAATAAGGGTAAGCTTATTAGCAACTTTAGCCTGGATACCTGGATAAGAGCTATACCGGGCTACTGCCTAGGCAGCGATGCCAGTTCCTGAAATAAAGCCCTAGGGCACATGACTTAATAGAATCCGGACGTGGGTGAATCTCGAAAGAGAAGACGGAGGCAGAAGAAAAAAGAGAAAGAGGCCAAGGACATCGCAAGAGAAACGACAAGACCAGATCTGCGGAGTAAGCAATTCATCTGACATTGAAAAGAAGGTAAAAAAGAGACGAAAATCTTGTCAATATACGAATAAAAGTACAAAAGGTGCTACAAAATTCTAAAAAAATGATATGTACAAAGATATAATTACACAGGTACAAGGAAGAAATAAAACAACTATATACAAATGTGAAAGAAAGTTAAGCAACTACCAACGAGGCACTGTCGTGAGTGCTCTTGTCAGACTCCATCTATGATTGTGTGAGCAGCTAATGGACGAATAAATTTGTCTTCTGAAAGGACTTCGTAGTTGAATACCTGGGAGTAATTCACAAAGTCACACTGCACAGCTTTGTTGAAAAATTTATCATTTGATTTCTTAATATAGTCCTGTATAGATTCAATCTTGAGATCTCTGTGAAGAAGTTCGTTTCTTATATAAAAGTAGGCATCAGGGATTATTCTAAGGAATTTATTCTGAACGACTTGCAGGTGATAAAGTTGTTTACAGGTAGCAGTATTCCAGGCTGGAGAAGCGTAACAAAGAATTGGCCTAATACAGGAAGTATAGATATGTCTTTTGGTGCGTAAACTGAGACCAGAATATTTTCCAATAACTGGCAGAAATCTGATCATGATGCCTAATGCCTTGTTGTTGACGCTTTGAATATGATCAGACCAGGTGAGCTTACTATTAAGAATGATGCCAAGATATTTAGCTTTAGATACAATGGGAACCGGTTCTTAAAACAAAAGATCTTGAAGGTTATTGAGCTTTTTAGATGTATTGAGGATAAGTAATTGCGACTTGGTGGCGTTAATTTTGACTCTCCAATTAGTGCACCAGTCTTCAATTAATAAAGATATTGTTGCATCTTGGCGATGGCTTGTTTCGCTTGGATGGGTTTAATAGCAATTGCCGTGTCGTCGGCGTAGCAGGCAAGAAGAGAATAATGATTAAGTTTTGGTTTAGGGAAGTCTGAGATGTATAATAAATAGAGAATAAGTCCTAAGATACTTCCTTGAGGGACACTTGACCTGATGGGCTTGATATTAGATTTTTCGTTGCCTTGAATAACGTAAAAAGTACGATGCTGGAGAAATGAGTAAATAAGGAGAATCAGCTCTCGTTGGAGACCCATGTTGATAAGTTTGAAAATGAGCCCCTCATGCCAGACGCGGTCAAAAGCTTTTGCTACGTCTAGCATAAGGAGCGCAACACTTTGCTTGTTATGAAAAGCAGCTCCAATAAATTCGACGATGCGTACAAGTTGTCTTGTGGTACTAAGATTCTTCCGGAAACCGTACTGCTCATCAGGAAGGAGAGGAAGATAGGGTTCCAATCTTGTGAGTATAAGCCGCTCGTAAATTTTCCCTAAGCTCGAAAGCAGACTTATAGGTCTGTAGCCATCTGGTTTGGAAGAGTCTTTTCCAGGCTTGGGTAGGAGAAAGATTTTGGCTTGTTTCCATGAAACTGGAAAGTAGTTTTGAGTGAAAAAGGCATTAATAATACTGGTAAGTTTGCAGATGATGTTGTTAGGGGGGTTTCTGAGCATTTTATTAGTAATTTGATCAATACCTGGAGCCTTCTTGATATTTAGTTTTCTGATGATGTTAGTGATTTCTATTGGACTGGTGAGCCTGATCAGATTATTAACACTGGGGATTTGCAGCCAAGAGTGCACTTAGTTTTCCAAGTCTTTTTTGAAGGTATGATTCATGGGTTCTGTATTAGGAGTAAATTGATTTTCCAAATATTCAGCGAAGATTTCAACTTTGTCTTTGAGTGAGTAGGCAACTTTGTTATTTGAATAAATAGGTTTGTTGTTAATGCTAGGTCTTTTGAGATTTTGAAGGTATTTCCAAAGGGAGCCATCATTTATATTAAGTTTTAAGATAAATTCATCTCTAGTTGCTTGTTTAAAATCTATGATGAGGCTTTTGATTCTTCTGTTAAGGGAGTTAATTTCTCTTTTAAGTTCTGGATACCAATTCCTATGCCAAAGTTTGAGAAGCCTGTTTCGTTTACGAATAATTTCTCTGATGCTGTGAGGAAGTCTGTAGTTCTTGTTTGTAAGCTGAGTGGTGGTAGTAGCATCTCTGAAGGCTTTAAGGATGGTGTCAGTAAGGCACTGAATGGCTTGATCAATATCTTTCTTAGTGGAAAGGAAAGTGAATTTAGGAGGATGCTTGACAAGGATATTATAGAAGGAAATCCAGTCCGTATTATGTCTTGTAATCGGCGGGTCTTCTTTGATGACTCCAACGTCAGCAATAACAGGAACATGATCTGATGTGAGTTCAGCTTTGACTTCAAGGGATATGGGGATAGAAATATTAAAAAGCATGATGTCCAAGATATCTGAGATTCTAAGATTTGCAGGTCTAAATGTAGCTTCAGAAGGTACATGAAGTTAAATAGAGTGGTTGCAGATATAATTGTGTAAAATGCGACCATTGGTGTTGGTGCGTCGACAACCCCAGTCGATGTGCTTAGAGTTAAAGTCCCCAGCGATGATTACTTGCTGGTTTTCAGGAAAAAGTTCAGTGAGCATTTCGTTTGAGAGTCTATGTTTAGGAGGATTGTAAATTGCAGTAAAGTGGATGGTGTCGTTTTGAGGTAGAGTGACTGCTACTGTAACACTTTCAAAGCCTGAGGATTGGTTAGGAGAGACAAGACAGGACTGTAAAGATTTCTTAACAAGAATGGCTGTGCCACCGCGACGTTGTGAAAGTCTATCTCCACGGTAGGTGTGGTAATTTGGTACATAAAGTCTATCTGCTGGTATGAGATGAGTCTCTGAAACCATGCCGATATCAATTGAATATTCAATTAAAAAATTTGTAAATTCTTCAAGTTTGTTTTGAATGCCATCAGCATTCCAATAGCAAATTTTGAGAGGAGAGTCCATATTATTGAACTTGCTGGTTTAAGTTGGAAGCATCTGACGTATTTGGATTGTCTTGTTTTCTGATGTTTTGAGCAAGTAGTTGTATGCCTGAGCTTTTTAAGAAATTTACAAGAGTATTTAGATCATCAAAAATCTTTTTGGCTTCTGTGATGAAGCTGGGAGTAGTTCCATTTGATGTTTTAAGTGCTTCAGCAAAAGATTTGTTAATTACAAATCTGTAAGCATAAGATTTAACATCTTCTTTCCTTTGAGGCTTGGGGAATTTTTCACAACCCCTAAATGAGGCTGTGTGTTCAAGTCCACAGTTTGCGAACTTAGCAGGTGCATTCTTATCTTTTTTACATGTTCTGGAGCCGTGCCCTTCTCCGCATTTCACGCACTTGAAGTCTTTATGACAAGCAACTTGTGAATGATGGAAGCCTTGGCATCTGAAGCACTGGACAGGGCCAGTGCGCCCTTTGTATGGTTCTGCCTTGATATGTAATCCGGCAATTTTCCTTTCAGTTGAAATTTCCTTGGATTTTTCTGTTTTTGGAAGAGTGATAAGAAAAAGGGGATATTTTTTAATTTCCCCTTTGTATCTTTTAGTAAGTTGAGTAACATTTATTACATTGTAGTTTTTGCTTATCAGATCATCTTTGATCTCTTCTATGTCAGTATCTATAAGTAAGTGACGGATTACCACTTTGTGATTCTTTTCTTCAGGTAGTAAGAAGGAATGGTATTTAACTTCTTTTGAGTTTAAGATACGAGTCATTTTTCTATGTGTATCTATGCTTGATACTTTAATTTTGAATCCATCCTTTTGCATATAACCAGTATAGTCAGTTTTATCAGATAAATCATGTTCAAAGAATAATGATTTAAGTTTTGACCAGTTATATAATTTATCATTAATATATATGGCTGGAGGTGCTTTGCCTTTTCTAGTTTGATTTTCTTGATTCATTTCATCAGTAGAAACTTCGTTAGGGTCAGTCGTATTAATATCCATTTGTTCTTGGTTGAGTGAAGTAACTGTATGTTTTGACTGTGCAGCATTCATGGAGTAAGAGAAATCTTTTTTCCTTTTTCCTACAGTTCTATCCCCTCTAGGGCGTTGTTCTTCTTCAGAACTATCCGTGTCTTGAACCAGTGAGATTTCTGTTGAAATTTCTGTATTCACTTTACTTGGTGAACTTTTCAATTTTTTGCGTTTAACAATTTTCCATTCATTCTCTGTAGGTAAAGAAGAATTTTCTTCTTGATTTTGTTCAATAGATGTTTCAATTTCTTTTTCAGCAGTTATTAAGGCTTCATACACCTTTTGTAATAAATCCAATTCTCGTTCTTCTTTAACCTAAATAGATCCATCTTGCTTTTTATTTTTGAGCTCCTCGATGGTAGCGGCAAAAACTTTCAAAAGCGTATCCATGTTTCCGAATCCAAAAGAAAAACCTATCCAAAATGGAGCCTGTGCAAATCCCAAACCTTAATGGATGGAGAACGGCGCCCCGGAACCAGACCCACACGAAGGTGTTCTGGCAGACGGATGAGCCGTTGGAATCTCACAAGGCCCTTGACTTCCACCTGACAGCGGAAGCTAGAGGGTAACTATGTGAGGTATGAAATCCAACCAATAAAACGATCCGAGGATCAAAATCCAACCAATAAACGATAAGCAATTAATGGCGTAAAATCTTCTGAGGGCGAAAGAGCAGACGATCATCAAACAGCAGCGAACGCAGGTCACGTGACAGTACAGGTAGAATCCTCGCAGAGAGCAGCGTCGACAGACGACCTTTCCTCAGCGCGTTTCCCCCTCTTCTCTGCCAGCAACTTTAGCAACCACGATGAAGCAAAGAAATCAATTTTTTTTAAATATAAAATAGGTGAGAAAATAGCTATTCCGATATTAATAAAAAAGGTTAATTTCTTCTATTGTCTTATAATTTTTATGAAAATCATAGCAGAAATGTTTGTTCTTTAAAATAATCTCCACACCTTCACAAACAATTTTCTTCTTATATTGCATTTTTCTTTTACTATGGAAAAGTACACAAAAGAGGGATGCCTTTGTGAAGGACTTCCTAAAGAAAACTGCCCGTATCCTCGTTACACATAAGAAAACCAAGACACCGCCCCTGCAGCCTGTTTGCTGGGATTCGAGCCCGGTTCGAACTACCAGGGTTAAGCGACATTACCGCTCTGTCAGTGGTCTGCCTTTTTTCTTCAAAGGATTTTTGGCAAATAATTACCCTTACGTATTATTTTTCACACAGTTTAAGTACTTCATATTCTTATTTTTCTAATGCATTTCTAAAACTTACGTAATTAGCAAATTTCATTAAACGTTTAGTTTTCATGATCTTTATTATCTCTTTTCACTACTACATTTTATATCTTTGTTTCTAAGAAAAGTGCTGTCCAAGGCGATCCTTGTGTTATAAAAACTAAGAAACATAGTTCCTCTCAAAGCAATTAAGTGATGGGCTTATTTTGATGAATATAAAAAAAGAATAAAGGAAATCTGAAAAAGATCACTGCTAAAAATAATTATTTTGTAAAGTCAATACTTATTAAATGATAACATGAACAGAAATTGCTCACAAATATCTGCGTGTGATGAAGTTATTGTTAAACAAAACAAAACAAATGTAGATAAAAGTTGCTAGTTTGGCAACTATTATAGTTTTATGCAAAATGCTAAATATTATTCTCATGACATAATTTTGAAAGTCACTGCTTTTACATTTTTCTTCAACAGATAATTACTATTTTCTGTCTTAAAATATCTATTTTTCTCAGAAAGGTTGTAGGGTTTCGAATTCTTTTTAGCACTCTGTTTTAATGCTAGCCATAGTATTTGAAACTGTAATGGGGAAAAAAATTGAAAATAGGTGCATTACATTTACTTTTCAATCTTATTCTTTCGTAAGCATAAATGATTTCGTACAACCTTTCCTAAAATCTTTCCTGATCATTTACAGAAGCTATGCTGTTAAAAATGGTTTACTGCGCCTGATTTACTTTGCATTATCCTTTCAATGAAAGCCACAGCCCTAAAATATATCTACTTAACATTTTAAAACTGTTACGAATTTGAAGGTTTTTAGAATTATGTGAACAAACTGAAACTCTTTTACGAATATCATTACTTATATCTGGGTAAGCACTTTTGTTTTGAATGAAAATATTTTATAAAAGCCACGAGTATGACGTTTTTTGATAGTTTACTTTTTTAAAATTCGAAGCCCGTCATGAGAAAAATTACAATTAGCTTTCGAAAATTTCAAATGGTTATTTCTTTTTTATTAAAGGTTAATTTGTAAAAGATGAAAGTTTCCAACTGATTTGTAATCAACCATCATCAGTATATCACTTGTAAATGATTATCTATCACACATGAGAACAGCTATTGTTTATCTTAAGAAAACGTATTATATTTCAACGTTTATAGATGTCGAAATGGTAATATTTGGAAATCGGTAAACTATCTGGAAATGCTTCCCTCTGTATAGCAGTGGGTGGTGGAAGGATCTTGTAGTGTGTAATTATAGCTTTTAAGAGGAAGGGAAAGCGACTGCCCTCCGTTGGCTTTGGACACTGTTTGTTTTTAGGGCTAAGGAAGAGAGCTAGTTTGTCGCTATATGTATAGTGTGTTGTACACGCTGCCGTTATTCTTATTTCATACACCGTGAATGAGTGATTACCCATTTACACTCCTGCTTGACCGGGACATTAGGCAAAGGTCATGTGAGCGACGTATAGACAGAACAGAGCTGTAAATATGCGTTTTCCCATATTTTTAATTATTGATAGATTACTATTTTTATTAGTAGCAGCAGTACAAAAAATGTAGATCTTTAACATTATTCATTATCTGATGGCATTTTTCCTGTCTGAATTAATGAAAAATGCTGGACGATCCAGAAATCTACACTGAATTTAAGGAAATACATCCAATCCATTCGTGACTTTATGTCTTTTATAGCGAAATTCTGGTATTCGGTATTTTTTCGGTTCTTTATAATATCTCCTGAATTAAAGTAACATGACTCTTTTTAGTGCATTATGTTTTTTCGATAATTTTGCTTAAAAAGCAGAAAGGCAATTAAAAACTGATTAATCTAACATATGATGCCAAACGTGTATTCGCATATTATAATTTTTTTTATATATTTGTAACTAACTGACATTTTAAATGACGATCGTTGTAAATTTCCGCACTTAGTTGTTTCATAAGCTACTAAATTTCTTTTTATTCAAATACGTCAGTTTCAATTGCGTAGGAATGGTGTGAGGAAAGTAGGAGAAGCAGAACTAGAAATATTGTACAATCACGCAATGCACTAAAATACTTTCGCATTCAAAAAAAAAAATAAATCTCCGTTTTCCCCCTCTCCTTCGTCCTTCAAAGGAGTGTTCCCAGGAAACGGATCCGTGATTTTAACAAAAGGCTAATATAAATACACCCCAGAAGCTATTTTAATGGTTTAGAACCATTAGAGTCGCCCAAAACGGGGTGGAAATACCTGGTATGTGTTCGTATACTATAAAGGCGCTTTTTTGAAGCACTTAAGATATCAATCTATTCCAGGTAAAAGGAAAACGGGAAATTCTGGTATAGCTTAGGACTGCTTATAAAATTCAGTCGTGATTATCAATTAAGCAAGAAAAAAACTTCTGATAGTAATAATAATAACTCTGATAGTAATAATAATAATAAATATTCTCTGATAGTAATAATAATAACTGCATAATAAGTGCAAAAATCTTTTCATTTCAATAACTATTTTCTGATATTTAAACGTACATTTGTACGATAATAGATAAAAAAGAACATGTCAATAAATTTATTCTATAACCTGACATATTTTTCTCACAATAAGCTTCATTTTTACTTTAACATATAATCTTGCAAATTTAAAGTATAAAAAGTAAGAATTTGATGAAAGAGAATGAACTATGAACACAGAAATGTCACCTAGTAGGTAAATTAAAAGGTACTGTTCTGTTATCGGGATTGGATTCAGAAATGTACATATGTGAGTATCTGTGTATATGTATACACACACATACATTTGTACGTACATATATGCATATATACATGAACACATCGATACTTACATGCATAAATACTAATATTTCTGAATCCGTTCCTCGCACCAAGAACCGCGTACCAATTAAATATCTATTACTTCATGCAGTGACAACACCTATCTTTTATAAATTACAACGAAGCTGTTAAAGTTATGAGCTATATATAATTTTCATTTATACCGACGTCGTCGAAAAAGTTAAATGAAGATTTATATTATAAGAAGTGCTTTTATTAACTTTAAATCTCTCTATTGTTTAATCAATAGTAAATTGATTAAATGTGAAAAATTAATTAAAGAGCTTATGCTTTTACTGAATAACAACGCTCTAAGAAGTTGTTCTTTCTGCGAGAAAATAAATGAAAGATCTTACATTTCACGGAGTGACAACTCACCAGCTTTTAGATTCTTTACTCATCCTTCAATTTTTTGAAGCACATTAATGTCTACAAATTTTGCTTTTCTAATACAGGATTTTAATCGTTAAGTTAAAAAAATGCATCTCCTTTGAAGTACAACAAACGTGATCAAATAATTTGCAAGCAAAATATATGCTAGCTCAATTCTCAGTTTTAAATGATTGTGGCAAAGAAGGCGAGAGATATTTGCCTGAAGAAAGAGGTGATTTTATGAAGGACTTCAAGGATTTAAACTGGTTCATGTTGTACACGAGCAAAAACAATGAAAATGCCATGCAGTCAGTTTTGAAATTCGATCCGGACTAAATTACTGGTGCCCAGCGGTTGTATCCAATTGTCTACAGGTGGGCTCACTTTCCTTTATTTCTCGAAAATTAATTTTAGAATCGTCACTTCACTTGCATATTTTATTCTTAATCGTGCATTTTACGTAAATATGTGCTTATATATCTTTGCTGTTAGGTAAAGTTTTTCATTAATAATTCAGTTATGTTTAGCTCACTGTGAAAATTTTCGGGCATCATTCAACATTCATCTATATGATGACTATAAATTAATTACTTCTTCATCCATTGAAAATAATCCGTCTTTTCCAAATAACTGAGAAAACAGGGATTACTTTATACACTATTCAATGTCTTTTATCCCGCTAATACGCGAAACTTCTTTCTTAGTAAAATATATAAAAAAAAATTGTCCATGAATATGGAAGATTACTCGATGGTTTGGGATTGATTTTCCTCTTAGTGAAAGCAGTTAAGTACATACATTAACTAAAATCCTTCTCATAGCTTCGCTTTAATTATTTCGACGTGTACAAGACTACCTTCCAAGAGTAAGTACGTAGAGTCATTAGAATTTTTGAGACAGGAGACGTGAAAAAGGAACAATACCATCGCTGGGACTCGAAATTGAACTTCTCGAATACGCGCAGAGTATGCTACCGTGAAACCACGAAAGCATGCAGAAAAGAGCAAGAAAATACCTTATATACTCCCTCATTCAAAGGGCCACTAGAGATTAGGGGACCCAGTCGCCATATCCTGATGGTAAAGAATCATCATCCACCACCTTTTAGTTCAGGCGCCACTGTAGAGTCAGGATTTTTGAGACAAGAGACGTGAAAACTGAGCAATGTCCTCACCGGTTCTCAAACCTGGACCTCTCGAAAACGCGCTGAGTGTGCTACCGTGACACCACAAAGGCATGCAGAAAGGAGGAAGAAATTACCTCATAAGTATGCCTTCGCGAATGATTTCGTAAAGGCATCTGGCTCGTATCCACGTTACACTTGAGGAAAAACCATAAACAGCTCCTTCTCTGAAATTAGAACCCATCTCAAACTACCAGTGTTCAGCGACTTAGCCACTCAACCGCTGGTGGCGTTTATTAGCATTTGTATCAAAAGAATCTGTAAAATATTTGCTTAGATACAGTTATTAGGTAATAAGGAATTAATATAATAATTAAGTTCTCAATATAAAGAAAAACATTCATTCAATTTATCGCTATCAGTACTGACATTTGGAGAGGAAATAATTTTTTTTTCTGATAATAAAACAGCTTTTCAACTGTAATATTTTGGGCGCAAAATATCTAACACTTCCACGCACTTATTTTTTCAAATCTCTTATATTCCATTAAATATAAGAATAAAAGACTTATAGATTTCTTTCTAAAAGAGTTCCAAGACACGGCGGAGAATTTCACACAATGCAGATTTTAAAATTTCGGTTGCATTCCAAACTTTAGTAAATTGTTTAAACAAAGCTATTGATCTTCATGAATTTTTTCGGCATATTCATTTACTCGATTTAATATAATTTCTTGAGTTGAATGTTTTAATTTCTACCTCGAAGAATTTTTTACATGTAAGTTGGCGTGTATAGTAAAACAGTCAGTCACAATTACAAATTCCAAAACTCAGGCATGCTAAAAAAACAGTGTTCTCTTTTCATAAATTAGAAAGAAAATACCATTAAAAACTCCACTTGAAATACGAAGGCAAACAGAAAGTTAATTTTGACATTATATATCTTTTTCTTGTTGTTGAGAAATCAGAAACTGTAACCAACTTTTAATACGAAAATCAAATAGTCAATTATATATTATATGATTTATTAAATATGCATTTTTCATCATATTTCTGAATTTTTCCTATTTTTACTAAAGATTTTGGGACGTAATCAGCGACTGAGGATTGGGCTTTCATTACTACAATGTACCAGAAGGCACACAGTTGTATAACGATGTGTCATCATTCAAAAACATTGCAGAATAATATACACTTGCTGTCTGACAATAAGCCTTTACTCAGAGGGCTCTTTCGTAAAGTGCGCTATTCAAACAGATTTCACACCCTATTAAGAGCTTTGTGCAAATGACAGCCGCCTGCGGAAACGCAGGGGGAAAGATGACCTCGCGTAGCGTCTCAACACGTCTTAAGCATTTATCGGGAAACCTTGCCTCCATGTATACACGTCTTAATCATTTTTCGAGGAATTTCAGTTCCGTGTATACGCGTCTTAAGCATTTTTAGAGCGATCTCTAAAAACGTTTAAAGACGTCTTAAGCAGTTAAAGGGTTAAATAAGACACACAGTCTTCTTACACGGCGAAATCCAAATGAACTCTCTCGAGAGTAGCAGGCGGAATAACAATACAGTCCATATCGGCATCCGAGTGGCTGGGTAGAGGGGGAAAAACATCAGCTTGCGGGGCGAACTCCAACAAAGATGGGTCCAAGACGGTCCCGGAGGCGTAATGGCAAACCGCACATTGAGTTGATCAATGTTAACAAATTTCGCTTACTACGCATGCTCAATAGTGTACCGTTGCCGTGGGAGAAAAACTGGCGAATAAAAATGAATAACCCTACACAAGCCTGTTCGTCATGTAGGCCTTAGCGATTGTTTACGATTGGAATACTATGGACACTTTTTTTGTGCTTATTGCACTTCCTCCTGTTTCATTTCATTTTGGTTTATTTTGTTCATAAACATTACATTTAATATCAGTAATTGTAATAATTTCTTCGGCTGTAATTCCGTAATTTACACTAGATATATTCCTTGAGTTGTTAAAAGTATTTATGAATGGAACGCATGTTAAATAATCGATTGCTTTTATTCCTCAGAACAATCAATAAAAAACATCATGTAATGTTTCCTGCTTTGTAATCCTTCTTAAACGAAAATTTGGGGAGTTTAGAATTGATATTTACATCAAAGAAACGAAGCAACGTACAACCTAACTAGTTTTAAAACCCCGAACGTCCAGGTAACAGAACATCAACCATATACCGTATTTACCTTCTTTTAAAATTAAGCCAAATTCTCTTCTGGGCATGCGCAGTGTGTGTAATTCGTTTAACATTGTTCAACTGAATGTGCGGTCTGCCATTACGCGTCCCGGAGTTTCGTCAGACATCTTAGCGATATAGCACAGTTTAGTTTTCAAGAGACAGACCTACTGTGAGGTCATGAAAAGGGGAAAGCTCATGGGAGCCGTTAGTAAAACAAATCTAACCAGTATTAATTAATGTAAATACTTCAATTATTAGTGTGTAGGTTTGTATGCATAATAAATATTTAAAAATAAAGAAAGGTGGAATGATTTTCTCTATGAGGCGGGACAGCAGAAAGGCAAAATATGACAGACACTGACGCTAGAGCACAAACTGGCTGAATTCACTTTTCTACTAAGAGTTTCAAACGTAATCAAATGGCGGACTCTTTAAGCTTAGCACAACTTAAACTTTTAAAGCGTTCATAACTGTATAACTATTGCATGCAGATTAGCACAAAAACCTTAACGGAATATAAGAACGACGTAATTCAATTACTTTTAAAGCAAAAATTGCACAATTTACCAACATCTAGGAACTAAATTCTGAGATTGTAAGAACGAAATGAAGTTCACCGAGACGGGTAACGGGGTGTGTATAGATATATATAAATATACAGATACAGATATATATATATTTCGTTCCATATATACATATTCGTTTAGAATATACTTTCCAAACGAAAGTGTGTATTTGGAACGAAAATGTATATTTGGAACCAAAAAGTGAGATGCACAGACGCATCTTAAAGTGCACCATATACAAAATTTCAACTTTCCAAGGCAACTCGTTTTTCAGTTATCCAAGATATATACATACATACGTACGTACAAACGTCACGAAAAAAATCTCTTCTGAATCGATTTTACAATCTGTTTTGTTATTTATTAATAAATTTTTCTTGTGACATGTACTTCTTGATTTGCGATATGCAGTTTTTTCCTCATTGTATTCAATACCACGGGATCGAAAAGCGTTTTGAAGAGCTATGCAAATCTCTTTCAATAATTCGTGATTGCAGAAGAATTTAACGTAAAATTGTGGGACATTTTGCATTTAAACCAAAAGAACCTATTTTTAGGAAGCTCAAGATCTGACAATGAATGTAGTGAAATAAGCATTCCTTTGAAGTTATATATCCAAAAACTTTTCTTTGTGAAGGATACGCATAGCTTTAAAAGAAAAGCTACCACAGAAGAATGAGAAAAAGCATTAATAAGTATTACCACTATAAACCATGCCTCTGGTACGATACATGCTAAACATATATTTAGTAACATTTTTTGTTTGAAATTTTCCTTGCATGCATAAATTAAAAAACCTCATTTAACGCCTATTGCTAGTTTATAGTTTCCATTTCATGCTAGCAAGAATCTACTTTTGTGGACAGATCGAATCTTTTAATGGTAAATACAGCTTGTAGCAGAAGGCTGCTTTTACTATATAAGACATGCTGTTTTGCCCTTAGGCGATGGTATATAGTAAATTAGAGGCGATACCGCCGCGCCGCAGAGGCGAAGCTGTGGTATGTACATTTAAGTACAGAGTTGGAAGTTGAGTGATTTCTTCGATATACTATTGGAGTTGGGAGGGGAGATGGTTGCGATTCATTGCAGCCAGTCACGTGGGAGGTGACCCTCCCAAGTACTGACCCCATGGAAGCTGCTTGAGTTGTAAGTTCGGGAAAATTTGGGGAGGTTCATCGGTCTTCGGTTAGTATTTAGTCTTCAAGTTTGGCGACTTCCATCAGGTACTGTATTACTTGAAATCCGATCTTGAGTTTTTCAGTCAAGTTTTTAGAATTTCTTAGTTTTTATACGAGTGACGTTAACTTCTGGAGGTGGGTGAATATTCCTGCATTTTGAAAAAGTGCCTGGAACGTTTGGAAAACATTACTATCTTCGGTCTTGTTCTGCAATACCGTGCTATAGCTGGATAATTTTGTAGTGCACGTGACATCAGGCTGTAATAATTTCAGGCGTGGCAAATTTTCTGCAGTAGTTGTCGGAGTTTTGGCTTGCTTCTGGGTAGTCGGAGTAGAGTTCGTCATCTTATTTTTCCTATTAATTTCCGCAATTCTTTTCTGGTATTCTATGCAGCCGGTAAAAGAGCTAACACGTTTTTGTGCGCAAAACACGCATTTTGGGGGTTCTTCGTTGGTTAGATTTCACTCATTTGTCCTATGGTTATGGTCATTACAGCATCTGACCGGATGATAACATCTGAGTTGCGTATGTCCATACCGCTGTCATTTATAGCACTGGGTAGGACGTTTTCCTGCTAGTCTTTATTTTCCTACTTTAAAACTAAAGATATTGTTAACGTTAAAGATTGCGTTTCCTTCAGCTGAATTATCAAGTTCTTTGAAGTATAGGGGTAGTTTTTCCAAAGTTTCTTCAGTCTTTTTCGTGAATTATTTTACTTTCCGGACTGGGAATTTTCTTTCAGTAAGATTTTGGAATATTGCTTCTTCGGGTATTGTTTCTGGAATATTTTTTAGTGCGGCTTTAGTAGTTTTCCTGATCAAAGAAATGTAAGTGGTAGCTTTTATAATTTGGTCCAACATAAGAGTTGTTTTTCTGTAATCTTCAGCAAATTTTGGTTATATAAAGATAGAGTCTCTTCTTAGCTGTGATTCGTATTCTGCTGTGCAGATGGTTCGCAGTTTACTATCTAATTCTACCCAGTTTAGGTTTTCTTGAATTATTACAATCGGCGAGATTCTATTTTCTTCCTTTGTGGGATTAATTGCTGTGCGATTTTCTACGAAACATCTGAGGGCAAATTATCATATCTGTTGTTTTGCGGGATTTCTGGTTTTGGGAAATTTTTATTTAATTTTTGCTGTTTTGCCTGGGATGGACCATTCTGAATTGCTATCCTCTATTTCTGAATTCTTCTTGGATTCGGCTATTCCTTGCGTTAAGTTAGGAAAAATTTTGTTAAGTTTTTCTTCTCTTTCTGTTTTTCGAGTTAGATCTTTTTCGTTATTTTGGGTTCTTTCTACTGTTTTCGTTTACTTTTATAATGCCTATATTCTTCGATCTCTTTTAAGGATTTCCTTATATTTCGGATCATCTATGTAGTTGCCTATTAGTTCATGTTCCTTTCCATAACGTTCCTGGACTAGAGCATGCATTTTCTGAAGTTCATTGAGTTGTAATTCTGTTGTAATTAGTGCTAAAACCTGTTCATTTCCATTTGTTTCCATCGGGATTTCACCTATTTGGTATTTATTGGGCGGTTCTTTAGCGGACATACTTTGAGAGATTGCAGCAGAGAAATATCAAAGATACTTACAGAGCAAATCAGGATGCGTCCTTCAGGTACCAAAAGAAACACACAAACGTTAAAGAACAATATCGCAAAGTGACTGTATCATTTTTATATGTTTGATAAGTGCTCAATGATGATTACGAGATGTACACAAACATCGTTTATTCTACATTCTACGCTAATGATTCTATATTACAGTTATGATTAATAATAATAATAGATACAGTTACATATATAACATCTTTTTTAACAGAAACAATAATAATAAAAAGTTACACATATTCTTTTAAATAATGAGGATTTTTGAACAGCCCTACCAGATCGAGTAACGTAGTTATGTCCATTTGCAAAATTTGGTGATACAATATCTCTTCCAGTATTTTGTGGCTTAACACTTCTGTTGGGTGCTGAAGAATTTACAGGTATATCTAAATTTAAAGTACGGCTACTAGGTTTTTCAGGTATGTCGGGTTCATCCTCATGACTTTCATTTTAATAGTTGCTTTGCACTGCAAACTCTTTCTGATTAGTTCCTTTAAGAATGTCTCTTCAGTTTCTTTCTACAATTCTTCTATCTGTTCTTATAATCCTGTATGAAAGTGGTCTTTCTGCTTTTTCTCTAATTTTTCCACTTTCATTTAGTTTTTTGCCTTTCTCTTTTATGTACACTTGATCTCCTACCTTCTTTGGTTTTAATGGTCTTGCATTAATATCATAATATCCTTTTTGTAAGGTTTGTCTCTTCAGTAAATGTTGTTTATGGTCTTCATATCGTTCAGTTTGAATGAAATTCTCTTTTATAGGCATCATCCACTTACTTTTCTTCCAAACATCAATTCTGAAGGTGACTTAATTTCATCTGAAATAGGAGAGTTACGATATTCCAGTAATACTAATTATGGATACTTGTTGTCAACTGCAGCTTTTTCTAACATTCGCTTGACAATTTGAATATGTCTTTCAACCATTCCATTAGATTTTGGGTGATTTGGACTTCAAGTTTTGATTTCAAAATTCCATCTTCTTGCAAATTCTTTAAATTTTTTGCTACTATATTGTGGACCATTATCAGAATACACTATTTTCGGGATACCATGCCTTGCAAAAAATGATTTCAGTTGTTTTATTACTGCTACACTTGACAAATCTTCCAAATGTCCAATTTCTACATATTTGCTAAAATAGTCTATAACTATTAAATAATCTCTACCTTGAAAATAGAAGAGGTCCGTTCCCAATACTTTCCATGGACCATTAGGTATCTCTTTACATATCATTGGTTCTTTACAATTGGCTTTTTGTAGACTCAAACATGTTGGACAATTAAGAACCAAATCTTCAATTTCTTTAGACATTCCTGGCCAATACAATATTTCTCTTGCTTTGTTCTTGCATTTTACTACTCCTAAATGACCATAATGAATTCTACTTAGCATATCTTTTTGTAAACTTACTGGTACAACAACACAGGAATTTTTAAATATTAATCTATTTGCTTCTGATAGTTCTCTGAAGTTAAAATATGATTTTGGCAGTTCTGGAACCATACATTTTTCATTCGGCCATCCAGTTTTAATTAATTTTCTTAAAACTTGTAGTTCTTCATCTTTTTCTGTTTCCAGTTGAAAATTTTCCATTTTGTCTTTAGACATTGGTATACATTCTACAACCAATCCAACATGAGCTTCTATGTCTCCTTTAAAGAAATCAGATCCTTTATCTGTAAATGATCTTGATAATGCATCCGTTATAAAAAGTTCTTTTCCTGGTTTATACTTTATCTCAAACTGATATGGCTGTAATCTTATACGCATTCTTTGTAATCTTACAGGGCGTTTATTTAATGGCTTTTTCAAAATTGATTCTAATGGTTTAAAGTCACTTTCAACTGTAATATATTTTCCAAATACGTACTGGTGAAATTTCTCACACGCAAATACAATAGCTAAAGTTTCCTTTTCAATTTGAGCGTAATTCTTCTGTGTATCCGGTAGTGCCTTAGATGCATATGCTACTGGTAAATTATTCTGCAGTAAGACTGCTCCTAGTCCTTCTTGAGATGCATCTACAGATAAAACTACTAGCATCTTTATATCATAATGCTGTAAAACTGGTTTATTCATTAAGACATCTTTTAGTCTTCTAAATGCTTTTTCATGTGTAGAATTTCAGTTCTAGATAACTTGCTTTTTCAACAAATTTCTAAAACATGATGTCAATTCTGATACATTAAGTATAAATCTAGAAACATATGTAATCATTCCTAGAAAAGTTTCTAATTCTTAGACATTTTTTGGTGGTTTTATATCTAGATAAGCCTTAATTTTGTCTTCGTCTGGCTTTAAACCATCTTTAGAAAATATATGTCCCATATATTTTACTTCATTCAGCCCAAATTTACATTTATTTAAATTAAATTTAACATTCTTTTCTCTGGCTCTGTACAACAACTTCTTTATCTTAAATGATGGTCTTTTTTATCTTTTCAACAAACTAATAAGTCATCTATGTATATTTCAAGTACTTCTTTAATCACTAAAAATTTCAGAAAAACTTCTGGTGATGAACTCAGTCCATATGGCAGCCTTAAGAAACAATATCTACTAAACGGAGTATTAAATGTAGTAAACTCACAACTTGAATCTGACAGTTTAATTTGCCAAAATGCTTTGTTTGCATCTAAAATACTAAATACTTTCGCATTTGTCATTTGAGATTAAATTTCTTCAAAGGTTGGTATATGAAAATGTTCTCACAGTATACTTTGATTAAGGTGCTGAGGATCTAAACACACTCTTAAACTAGCATCCTTTTTTCTTACTACAACTAATGAATTCACTAGATCTGTAGGTTGATTAACTTTCTTTATATTACCATCTTTTTCCATTCTTGCCAATTCCTTTTTTAATGGATTTAATAAGCTAAGTGGAATTTTCCTATACAGCTCTATTTTAACAACAGCTCCTGATTTCATTTTAATGTGTTAGGTATATCCAGTTAAATTCCCAGTTCCTTTAAATACAGTTTTATCACATGCTACTACTTGAAATTCTACTTCATCCTTGTCCCCTTTCGATGTCTCACATAATAATTTACATTTTCCGACTACATCAATTGTAGTACCATTGTAATTATTTAAAGTGACTTTTGATTTAGGTAAACATTTATCTCTTAAATTTAATTGTATAAATTTAGGCAATGGTAACACATTACACTGAGCACTAGTATCCAACTTAGCTAATAAATATTTAGATATGTTTACTTTTAGTCTTTCAAACCATTCCATTTAGAAAATGAAGTTTTATCTTCTACTGACCCTAAAATATATTCATTACCATTACTATGCAACTCATGCTCTAAATTATTCTGTACAACATTAACATTTTTATAAGTGCACATTTTAGAAAAGTGATTTTTCTTTTTACAGCATATGCAAATCTTATTATAAGAAGGACCAATTGTATAATTTATGAAAAGTTCCACATTTCCTACATGGTTTTGGGTTATTGTACGTATTTCTTTGATAATTTGACGATGATTTAGTACTTTGTTGCTTTTGTTTTAGGTGATATTTTTACGAGGCAGACGGTTTACCTCTAAAGGTGGAATTTTATTCTGTTTGATCACTTCAATTTTATTTTCTTCCGTTAAAGTTTTCAGCTGAAGTTCTCCTAATTCAGAAGCTTTACACATTTTAATACATTTCTCCAATGTTAACTGATCTTCCCTTAATAATCTAGCTTTAAGATTTTTATTTAGAATTCCACTTACTATTCTATCTCCTATTAAACTATCTTTTAATTCTGCAAATCCACAGTTACTACTTAATTTCTTTCAATCTGTAAAAAAAGTCATCAAACGATTCACCTACATGTTGTGTTCGACAGAAAAATATATGTCTATCAACACTTTCGTTTGCTTTCGGTATGCAATAATTTTCGAAAGCTTCATTTACCTTGTCAACATTCTTCTGATCTTCTTCACTTAAATTAAAAGTATTAAACTTTTCAAGTGCTTCTTCACTAATAATATGCAATAAAATAGCTACTTTGATTTCAGGTGATTTAGTAATACCACCAGACGCTAACATGTAAATCTAGAATTGTTTCCACTTCTCCCAATTTTGCTTAAATTACCTTCGAAATTTTGATGACTTGGTGTCTTTAATCCATCCATAGTTAATTAAAAACTTTAAATAGTTTATATACACTCTTAGACAAAAAAAACGACGCACCTATAAGATATAAAGCAAATTGGACACAAATTGATATGCATACAGGTTTCGACGGAAAATGCAAAATTTTACATTTTGGCTACCAATGAATGAACGGTTGACGCTACAGCGCAACAGTCGGGAGATCTAAGAGGAGAAATTACGATTTCAGGTCATAAATTCTTCACGAATTTCATTCCGTGTACTCTGGTAGACAGTAACTATGCCTCGCATACAGGTGCGCGAACGATCTGCGCAGATGTCAGAATTTGAGAGAGGTCGTGTAGTTGCGCTTTTTTTTTGTGAATTGTGAAATACTGTAGCAGCAGGACTCAGCTACTAAAAGAGCTTTCTCCTGTATCTTAGAATTTTCCATAGGCCAATAGTAATGAAGTTAAAAAAGGTGATCGTGGAAAAGTGGCATCAGTAAAGGTATTTGAGATTCCATCATAACTTAATTCATCCATCAGGAGTCAGGGTAGTAAGTAAGCAATGGCATATCTTAATTTTGATGTTGCGTTGAGCATATCTTAAATCATACAGGAAATCTGCGGATAGCTCGTGACTGACTAACTCATAATCACTAGTTGCGCTCAAAGAAGCCGGTTGGTCTTATCGGCGAATAGCTCGACATTTGTGCAGGAGAGTGCCACTGTTAGACGATGTTGGCAGGAATGGGTGAACCATGGCCGCGCATAACGTCAAGAAGGAAGCGGTAGGCCTAGAGAAACGACAGAACGTGAAGACCGAGCAATCGTTAAAGCGGCACTCACAGCCCCAGATGCATCATTATCATATTATTATATGTGCTACTAGTGCTTCAGTGACCGCAAGGACCATTCATAGACGGCTCACAGAAAGGGGGCTGAAGTCACAGCGCCCCCTCCGCCGACTACCATTGATTCTGTACTACATCAAGCCCGTTTGCAGTGGTGTCGGGCTCATTCGCACTGGAATGTCGGTTCAGGCAATTTGTACGTGTGTACATTGCAGAAAGGTGCCCGCGCGGAATGCGCTACCCACTATCGAATCAAGTTGACGATTTTCTATCAGTTGTCATTTCGAAGGCTAATATTTGGCATATCCTATCTATGGCATATCATTGATTCAGATAAGCAATTATGTAGCTGGCAGATGATGTTGATGGTGAAAGATCGATACGTGTGGAACCAAACGACACAATTCGGCTACACCTATGGCTACTTGGCTTAAAGGAGATGGAAAAGCAGGTAAGTGTGAGGAACTAGCTACCGCACAGAAAGGAGTCATGTGTGTGACCATACCAATTAAATATAAAATCATACAGCATAAAGGCGATACAAGTACAGGTAAAAAATTATAGATACACATAAATGAAAAACATGCTAGGAGAGAGGTACAATAGTATTATACAATATATAGAACATTGTTATATAAGGTGCATTACATTAAATATGGGTTATATATATATATTTTTTTTTGTATATTTATCATTGAGTAGTATTTCTAAGCACAGCCAGGGGTCTTCTCCTATTGCTGGGTGATTGGTAATCATAATTACCTACAGTGACTGGAGCAGAAAGTCTTCAGTGATGAGGCCCGCTTTGAACTGAACCCCGATGACCAGCGAAGGAGAGTCTGGAGACGCCCCGAACAGCAGTGTGATACCAACCTGTCTTCCGGCAGACAGGCCCACAACCAGGAGTGATGGTCTGGGTGCCATTTCATTTCATACTAGAACCCCTTTTTTATGTCACTTCTTCGAGACATTCAATAAAAAAAGCTAAGAAAATTTCACTCACCTTCGAATCCGGGCCTGAGCTCTTGAAATCCGTATTTTCTTCTTTGCTAAGCTGACGACTCAAAAATATTCAAAGACAACAGTTCGGATTAATAATTCATCTTTTAGAATTTTAAATGATTTTAATTTACAAAAAATAACTACACTAACAACAACAATTATTACATAAATTTAGATTATATAGAACTAATCCCATTACATGGCGTAAATCAGTTCGAAGTTTCATTCTCCTAGGCCTAACAAGCTCTGAAAAACGAAGAAGAAAAGTGACCTCGGCATGTAGCCAAAAAAGTTATTCCATGATTTGTGGGAGGGGCCAAGCTGATAGAATCAGGGAATTTATGACATCCTCCCACCTTTGAGTTTTTTAATGACAAAACTTAAAAAGTAAATAAATAAATAAATAAAAATGAGTCTTAAAGTTTAAGTCTCTGAGGAGGTCTTTCGTCCTCT
>KK112791.1:0-13023 GCA_000611955.2 Stegodyphus mimosarum | reverse complement strand
ATCTTTTCAGAATCAATCATGTCAAAGTCTGGTACTCCAATTTCTCTGATTTCTTGGAGGAACATTGATGGGGAGAGTGCTATTAAGTCTTCAGGATCCTCTGAAAGATAAGTGAGGGGTCTGGAGTTGATTATGCTTTCTGCGTCACATAATATAGTTACTACTTCCTCTTCATTTAAACATGTTTTTCCGAGTACTTTTCTAAGAATGTTCTTCAACATTCCTACTAGTCTTTCCCAAAATCCTCCCCACCAAGGGGCTGAACTTCCACTGAATTTTTTTCTTAATCGCGAAGTCTTCAATTTTATTCCAATCAATGGCTTTCAGAGCGTTGGACGTGCCGACAAAATTTTTCCCGTTACCGTTTTTTTTTTTTTTTTTCTGTACCTGTACATCACTTCTACCGATTTTTGTCCCATTCGGATAACTCCTTCTTGGTGCGTCTTTTTTTTTTATCCAAGCGTGTAACAAAAATAAACAAAGAAGTAACCACTATGGAAGTTTCGATTTCTCTGTAAACAACCTAACATCGTCCGTACCAAAACACCTATATATTATTAAAAGTAGTCTCTATTGCCTTAAAGCAAGAAACTACTTTCATTGTAATACCTAAATATTGGCGCCCGAAAAGAAATATTATGTACCAAATGAATATCCAGTAGAAATTTTTGCTACTAATACACCGCTGGCTATATGCTTTAATTTAGTATTTAGTCTATATGGTAACTCTTTCATCCTTTCGTATCCGTTCAGCAGTCTATCCGAATCATGCCTTTTCGAGAAACATGATCAGTTTTGACATTAACCCCAAGAAGTTCCTTGGTCCGCTACTAAGCCGTGCTTAGCTTCCTATACTGCAAGCTGTTTTCTGGCTTCCTTAGTTAAATATGCTATTAACACGCTTCAAGTAGATGAATGTTGATGCGATGTCGGAAGAGTTCAATTAAAAGAGCAAAGTAATTTATCGTATAGAATGGATGGTGATATATTACAGTTTGTATGTTTACATTCCTAAAATTCTGATAATGCTTTTTGAACTCTGTGTTTGTAGAATAGTTATGATACTTTCCTGACAATATATGGTCATAAATGGATGACCCAAGCAAACACTAAGCTCCGCCCATATGCCAGTCACATTCTCGTTAATTTCGACTTCCTATTTTTAATCCCTGTTCTTTATCATCAAATTTATTTCGCTTTTGTAATTCCATTCCTAAATATTTGCAAGTAGTTTGGTAAAATTTCTCATTGCGCCTTTATTTCCCGCTGGATCCTTTGATATTTCTATAACACGAAGCTCCACCCACTACGAAATCCTAATAGGTGCGTAGACGTGCACTATACAGATATTATTTCGCCTAATGAAACCCATGCATGTGCTGGATATCCATTTCGTGTTTAACTATAGAGAAATCTGTCAGTACATGTGGACCATGAAGCATCAACATGATAGCTATCAATTAATACTAACATTATCTTTTTTTATATTAAAAAGCTTCTAACGAAATGATGGCGTTGTTTAAATGTTTCCGACATACTTACATTTGCTTTCTTTTCCCCTTTTTTAGTCCAAAGGGCTTTGTCCGTGACCTTCATGAATTTAGAATTCACGAAGGAATTCGTTTCTCCAGTTGGCCGTGCTTTATCCCTGAAGAATTATTGCGATTTGGGGTTGATTCACTATAAACGATTATCATTTTTCAAATTGTTGCCCTCAAATATTATCGCCCTGTATTATATTTAAAGAAATTAAATAACGAAGAATCTGCATAAGTGTATGTATATTTCTCCAAATGTGATAAAAAAATGGTACCTAGAGCCATCCAATTTTGAATAACGTACGTTTCCTCCCGAATGCGCATCTGGAAGCGCAAATTTCGAATTTGTTTCATTATCTATTTAATATTTTGTAAAACTTAAACGAATTTTCGATGAACAAACTCAGCGATTTAAAAACGAATAATAGCAACATTCTACAGGAAAAAAAAAAGAAACTTTTTATCTCCAGGGCGCGGAACTGTGTATCGGAAATTCTAAAGATATGCTTATTTTAAAATTAATTTGCGATACTGCGGTTGAATTGAATTTTATGGTTTAAGTGCAAAGAACATGATATTTAATAAATATAGGTAATACGCAAAACGTTAAAAAAAAAAAAAAAAACGCCCTTTTGGACGTAATTTAAAATCTGAAACCTTTCAGTTTTTTTTTTTTTTTGTTTTGTTTTTAAGTTTTTTAAATTGATCGTATTAAAGCAAGCTAGAGCTTTTTGCCTGAGAGGAGAATTGGAAGAATCTTACTCATGTTACACACGGGGAAAAGCAGGATGCAACCAGCTCTTTAATTTGGATATCAACACATGTCGAATTACCAGTGTTCAGCAGTTTTCACGTTTAGCCACTGCTGGGCCACACATTCAATGAAATTTCTATGAATTGATAACAAATACATTTCGGTACTCTCTTGTATCTCTTTGTTAAACTTAAGAGTAATAATCTGAATATTTAAAGGAATCAGTTATAACTAGTATGAAATTAGACAAATTTTGGCATGCCAGATGTAGGCGTCTGCATGTAATTTTTTTATCTCGTGATCAGCAACTTTTACTAAAATAATATGAACAATATTTTGCACATATCTTCAGCCAGATGTGAATATTCGATTAATCAAAAATGTAAATTAAAGAGGAAAGTCAATTTTTTCATTTAACTTCTTGCACTTATTTAAAGACACAAGAAACTTTCTCGAAAGAAGGATTTACAGATTACATAAAGAAATTACAGAGTCTATAATATGAGAGTGGGAGAATGTGAGTTCTCTAATTTAAAAGCAGTGTGACATCCTTTCAGGCTAAACAGGAATGGTATGTCAGAGTTTTTCAAAACAATCTAATCATTTGCAATTGAAAAGTTAAATTTCAGGCAATATATTATATCATTCTGCTCAGGCGAACTGGAAAAAAATGTGAGATGAATACTTCAGAAATAAAATTAAACTTTTAATATAGGTCATATCCCTAACTTTTCTGCGATTATGAATTACTTCTCACTAGAATCTTGGGAAGGTTAATATTTCAGAAAGTTATGTAAGAACGCTTAATACTACTAAAAAAAAAAAATCGATACCATTTTATTCCTGAAAATTTACGGATCTTGGAAATAATATTTTAGGCTGGTGAAGAAATTCCTTTTTAGCTCTTCCAGCAAAAAAGTCTCTGTGCGTTTAATCTGCAATGTAACAAGAGCAGAAAATATTACGATAAATTTATTATTTAAACGGCAGTTTCTCAAGTTCCATTTTTCCCTCTATACGGAGATCAGCATGAATATTTCATGCTGTGTTTCGGCTGTCAAAACTTCGAGTGCCATAGAAGGACGCTTCAACTTATAAGGATACAACAGGCTTTTAGTTTTTAAAATATTCTTTTACCTAAGCTAGGCATTATTTAAATGCCTAGCTTAGGCATTATTTAAATGCCTTTGGGCTATGGCATTATTTAAAAGTTTCAAAGGACAGAGTGCTCACGCCGAAAAGCGAAGCCATGGACGCGTGCCGCCATCTAGCGCCCAAAAGAGTCTAACTGAAATCTAGAGAATTAATTTTAAGAAATTGAACTGTTGCAGACGGAAAGTAGTCAGTATAAGCGCTAGGAAAATATAATTTATAGATGAGAAACACATATTTCTTGTAATATTTGAAGTATATATTATGATTTTAGCCTTGGAACAATAACGATTTGAAGATAGAAATACACAACGCAAATCACTAATTACAAAACCTGCTTAGTCAGGTATTGCAAAGTCTATAACTCGCTTCGACTTATAAACATATCGCAGGAATTATTACACATTAGTGTGATTTTGCTGGCTCCTTTGATAGTTAAACATGATAGTAAAATCGCTAAGTAAAAAAAAGGAAAAAAACGAGAAGAAGCCTGAGATCAGAGAAACAATCTGACAGAATAATAAACTAGTATCTGATCAGGATGAGGATCATCAGGCATGTAAGTAATGTACAGTCGGTGGACTTTTACTACTGTATTTCACGTCGTGGCATTCATGGGAAGAAGAGGTATTCTTTTAAAGAACACCTGAAGTACGTTGAGATAATCATAGCATATCATTCGTAAGAAAAGTTCGCAGTAAAAGTTCAAGGTCCAGCTCCGGAAACAGCATATCTTTCACTAAGCGCAACAGTTCAATATCTTTAAAAAATCTTGGTTAAATAATGAAAACACGTAAAAATATGCAGTAAATTGTAAAAATAAGGAAAAATCTGGTTAATATAAAAAGTAAATATATACAAGTCCCAATTTAAAATTTTTTACCGTTTGGCTGGGCCCGAAAACTCAATCTCTTCTTCCACATCTTGACTCAGGGTCTTGATCGCTCAACTACATTTTCTTCATCTGAAAAATGCTATAAATGCATATTAAACGAATAGCTCAAGTGCCTGCAATGCAAAATCTAGTTTATCATTCTAGTTTTTTACATTTAGAAATTTATGATATAGAACTTTATATCTGAAAATAAGGGATTTAAATTCGTCTAGGTTAGAAATCTTGGATAATTTTGTTTTTTCATCTGAGGTATTTTTAGAGCTGTCTATATTTGCATAAGAGGTATAATTGTTTTCTTTTCTTCTTGGTTACTTTTGGTGAATTGATAAAAATCTTCTTTGGTAGGAATTTTCTGCTTATTTGAACGGTTTTGAAGTTTTTTACTCGGATGCTCTGGGCATTCAGGGTTTGTTGCAGCGTGATTTCCTACACATAGGACGCATTTCGCAGGTATATCTGATTTTCCTTTGATGGGGTGATTTTCCTTTGATGGGGGTATGACTGGTGATTTTCAAGGCATCTAACGCATCTGGGAGTGTTATAGCAAGCTCTTTGAGTATGACCGTATCTTTTTCACGTGAAACACTGGACAGGTCCCGGTCTGCTTTTATAAGCTACGATTTGTACTCTCATGTCAGAGATGTGAATAACCTGAAAAACTTCTTTTTCCTTCGTTGTGTGTGTTGTGTCAAGATAAAACACTGGTAGCAGGGTAGGAATTCCATAACGCATTCTTTGGATTTGATGATGCTTTAACACGCTGATATTTTAATTCTCAAACTCTTCTTTAATCTTCTCAACGGGAGTATGTGCAGTCAGACCTTTGATAACGGCTTTAAGATTCTTCTCGCTTGTTATGAGAAAAGTATGGAATGGGATTTTCTGTTTCTTGAGGTGGTCTTGAACAAGACGATAATCATTAATGTCAAATAACTCCAAGCGTATACATTCACCTTCAACCTTACTTTCAAGTTGTTTAATGACCAAAATTTCTTTTATATGTTTTCGGAAATCGTGCCAATTTATTTCTTTATCCGTTATGAATAACGGCGGAATAGTTTTCTTATTATTCTTACATGGGGTTTTATCGGCATTAGTTGGTTTGCTTTCGTCTCGTTTATTCTGATCTTTTTGAGAGTCAGAAGGATCCGTTTCTTCATCCATAATATCTTCTTTATCGTCTAGCATTTCATCCTTATTTAAACTATCAAAACATGACCGTGTGCTTACAGGGTGAGAGTCTATTGAGGAACCGCTATCAGGTCGGGAGCGTTTGCTTCGCTTTACCACCGACCAATCAGATTCGTCGTTTGGCTGAGTACCCAAGATCTTATCAATAGCCTGTTGCGGCATAATGGTTAAAAGTCGCCCTTCTTGTGACTTTAATTCTTCTTCTAAGGATCTTCGCATATCCACGCTTTCGTGGGAGATGGGAAGCTGTTTGATTTCAACTACTGCATTTTTTTAGTTCAGAAATATGCCTTAATAAGGCGTCAATCTCTTGGAGGTTAATCGAATTAGCTTTAGGTTTGTTTAGGCAATTGCTTGCGTTATCTATGTCCTCTGCCCTCTTGGACATATCAACTGGCTGATCGCAATAATAACACCATACTTACGAGAGAACATGCGCTAAGAAAAAAGGAAACCGTCTCTAAGAGCTCAAAAGTTCCGAATGGTAGTATCTGATTGGACTGCTGGGGTGGAAATGACAAGGTGAAATCTTGCAGCACGGGTGAACAGTTTATAATAGGATATCAAGAAAAGAACACAAAGAAATGCGCTTACAAAATGAAAGATTGCACAAAATATGAAAAAACAATTCAATGCAAAAATTCCGTATACTATATACAAAACTCAAACCGTGTGAGAAGTGTTGACATGGTGAAATTTTGATTACTGTCAGTAAAAAGGTGAGCCGCCAGAACGTGGAACATAATGAAATAAGATCTGGGCAATACAACTTTTACCTTTTGATATGGAACTTGCCCGGACGCCATGATATTAATTTAAAAATAGAAGCCATAATCGTTTCTCCGATACTGCGTAATACAGGGTAATGGATTTGTCTGTTCAGGCTGTTGACTCAACATAGCGGAGAGGTGTGGCTTGTATGATGACAAACTTGGTTGAAGCAAGGCTAACTTGTAAGTTATTAACACTTTAAAGATTTATTGGAGATCTTGGACATTGGTGAAAAATTAAGATATTTTCTTTCTTTTTAAGATAACTTTGGTAGTGCAAGCACATCTGAAGCTACGATACACAAATGAATAAAGAAATAACTGTGTACAAATAGAGCTTTGTAAGTATTAAATAACAAAGCCCATCTTTTAAGTATAAGCAAAGTCTCTGGTAAGTAAAATAGGTACATATATATAAAATATCTAATAAGTAAAATCGAGCTTCTAAATATTAATAGCCTTTTAACTTCCAATTCATTCTAAAAATAACAGCAGTAAAATCGTCTCCCTGCAGCTCTGATGCGCATCGTTCGAGTCTGGTTCCAGGGCGCCGGCTCCTTTGCGTCGGTGGCCCACCAGCGGCCGAGCGGTAAAGACGTTGAACACTGGTAGTTCGGTCCGAGGTTCGAATCCCGCGAACGGGCTGGCTGCATGGGCGTTTTCGTGTTTTTCCCCATGTGTAACGTGTATACGAGCCATTTTCCCTTAGAAAGTCCTCCACGAAGGCATCCCTCCCTTTAGGCAGATAGCCCTCGTGGGCTTTGCCATAATTGAATAACCTAACCTAACCTAACCTTTGCGTCGGACAGAATTTCCTTGGATTTTCTTTTAGATTCTCGCGATGGAGAGGATAATTGAAGCAGTGAATTTAGAGATTAGTGAGTTAAATAATTTAAAAGCTTTAAATGGCGAACTTACTAATACTGAGGATAAGCTTTATGCATTTTTACATAGTATGTTAGACATGTTAGCTGCAGTTAATTCGGAGTTAACTATTAATAACACACAACAAAATCAGGATAAGAAAGAAGCTGTAGATAATAAAAATAAGGTAAGTGAAAGGGAAAACGATAGAGCAAGAAGTCCAATTAATTTGCAATCAGATTCTCAGGAAGAAATTACATTGGACAAAGATACAAGTTCTGATGAAGAGCTTCCACGCAAGAGAGGAGATCAGACGGTTAGGCAAAGGAATTTTCGCAACTATGCGAAAAAGATTAGGCTAAATAGCCCTGTACAGTCTGTGTCAGCATTTAATAATGATGAACCAAATGCTAGGGCAGAAGGTAACAATACCTCTGTACAGGATACTGAAATTTCTAACGTAGAAATGAACGATGCGGAAAATAATGAACAAACAAATAATAATGAGAATGTTGATCAGGAAAACAAATCACGTAGAATCCCTCCCATTACTATTCTTCGAAATAAGTATAAATGGGGAGATGTACAAAAATTCATGAAAGAAAGGAATTTAGGTAATTATGGACATCTGAACGGCAACAAAATAAAAATATTTGCGGACTCCGCGGATAGTTATGGTGGTATAATAAAACTATTAAAAGAATTAGAAATCGAACATCAGTCGTATTCTCTGCCCCAGGACAGAAAACTGAAAATAGTGATCAGAGGTCTAGCAGATGATACTGAATAGGACTATATTAAGGATGAATTAGTAAATTTAGAATTTGAAATTGAGGATTTGAAACAAATGACTAGAAGAAGGCAGGGAAAAGTAACACACCTTCCGCTGTTTTTAGTTACTCTTTCAAAAACAGAAAAATCGAAGACTATCTATACTATCAGATATTTATGTGGAATGAGAATTAAGGTGAAGGAATATTTATCAAGCAGTGTTTCCCCCCTGCAGTGTTTCCGCTGTCAGGGGTTTAACCACACCCAGGCAGGGTGTCATTACAAGCCTCGCTGCGTTGACTGACTGAGACAGATATTGCCAGTATACCACAAGAGCGGTGTGACTGGCTCAATAAAAGTAAGCCTGAAAAGGCGCTTCACATTAAAACTATCTTCAAATAAGAACAAGTCCAGAAACCGCAGGAGGAGAGAAAAGTTCCAAACACCACAGGAAGGCGAAGGCATCAATCATAGCATGAAAACAGGGACACTGGTGGCGCCATCTCTTGACACCTCTGTGAACTAAGTTAAAGAAATAAAGTAGTTATTCATCGTTCATGCACAGGCAGGTTTTACATGTTGAGCAAATCAGAATTCACTAAGTCGAGTGTAAGAAGTAGTCTATCTTGCTTCGGGAGCGTCTTGCATTTTTCGATAAATTCAACAAGTTTGTCGATAAACTTAAGCATAGGTTCTTCCAGTGTGAGTCCTTCTGTAGCAGTTTTAACTGCTTCAGCATATGATCTCACGGGAGAAATCTGTTCTTCTTTAGCTGGTGCAGGCAAAGTCTCAATTTTCTCTTTCACAAATCTTTTTGGCTTTGGCACTTGCTTTTTCTTATTAGCGGCATCGCGGGTTTTCGGACGAAACTCCCAAGTCTTAGACGATGCTACATGATCCAAGGTGCAGTTTGCGCAGGTTGGCTTTTCTTCTTTCGGGAGTTTGCAGGTGTAAGTCAAGTGATCCTGGCCGCATTTAAGGCATCTTGGCAGATTATTGCAGAATAATTGACCGTGACCATAGCGCTGACATCTGAAGCACATTAAAGTGCGATTATTCGTCCTAAATTTGCGTACAGAGATACGCAAATTCAGCAGCTTCTTTCTTTTGTAAATCAGTCTTCCGGCATCCGTCCTCTTGAGTGAAACGAAGAAAACAGGAAGCTTGATTTCATCATCTTTCGTTTTCCTGGTGAACTGCGAGACGCGGAGCACAGGAAACCCATCATTTTTGAGCTCAGCTTCGATTTCATTCACGAGTGAGTCATCAGATAGACCGCGAATTACAACCTTCAGCGGTGTGTCCTTCTTAGAGCAAAATGTGTTGAACTGTACTTCGTCCTTCCTCAGTACAGCCAAAGCTTTATCTCGGTGTGCAGAAGAGGCAAAATAAACAATTATTTTGTCTCTCGTCAGTACTCCGTCAAAGTCCTTGATGTCATGCTTGACAAATAATCCTCTTATGAAACCCCATTTGGTTTCCGGACGGGGGAAAATAATGGGTGGAAGCTTTTCATTCTTCTTTACTGAATCCAAAATTTTGTCATTGCCATCAGGTTTCGGATCAGGAACATGCGTAGTATCCATGCGCTCGGCGGAGCCATGCACATCATCTAATGCTTTAAAAGCATTATTAGTAGCTATTTCTGTCGCAGGAAGCACAGAGGGTATCTTCTTTTTACATGGCGAATTCTTAACCTCAGAATCAGAAATTACAGTTCTTTTCACAGTTTTCTGTGGTTGAATCCAGCCGTCGGCATTATCTTTATCGGTTTCAGGAATTGTTTTCTTGAACATTCTCTGTCTTCGAAGCTTTTGTCGTCTTTCAAGTTCAATCGAAAAGTCATCATCTTTTGAGTACTGCTTGGCATGATTTACATCATAAAATTGAGTACGATCATACCCCGCTTTATCCATAAGTACGTAAAATTTCTTTTCTGCGCGTAAAAGCTCGTCATTAACTGGACTTCCACGGCTAGCAGCAGTCTGGAACTCATCTATTAACTTTAATGCTTTAAACATTTCCATATCGTCAGGATCATCCTCTCGATGCCCATAACCGGCAATGAGTGTAGCGTATGCTTGATCAACAAGAACAGGCTTTCGACGCTGTTTTGGCATGATAGCAACAGGGACGTACGTATACGCACGGAGCAGCAAACTAAGCAACCTTCACTGGTGAAAGCAACCCCTGGGATGATGGGACGCTGCGTTAGGTCAGTGCCTCCTAAATATATAAAGTCATCAGACTGGTCTGTGACGTCACGAGCACTAGGCCGTAGAAAACGAACCGGCGGAACTTCCGATAGCGATCATTTATCAGTACATATGAATTTGCGTAAAATAATGAACTCTAAGAATAATCCACAAACTATATTTCCGAAATAATTGTTATTATCGGAATATCTTTGAAAACTGTTTTTAATCGATTAGACTGAATTACTCAAAGTGTATTTCTTTAATGATAAGAATACTTTTACCGATACCTGCAAATTTACAGCTGGTAATATTTCATAAATTGTGACAAATATTATAAGAAAGTGTTTCGAAATACATTTATCACCTGAATAAAAATTATTTTGTTAATTATTTCAAATAGTTTAATTATGAATTTTTTTAAATGGAATTTTAATTCCTATTGCTTTCAGACAACAACCTTAATTAGGAAACACAGTTACTACTACTATCACACTTTTAATAATACTGATCATATTCTTTAGCATGAATCGGACAAAGCTTCTATAGAAAATTAAACACTGATTTCATATTTTTATTTTCTGGATATAACAAAATAAATAAAGAATAATAATAAATAAATAATATAATCATTGTTTTTAAACTCGCATAGCTTTCCAGAAGCAATGAAAGTCATTAAAACTTTAGAATAAATACTAATTTAAAGTCAAATAAACATTTTTAACTTTAAAATTAAAATGAGTAGTTTTTAACAAAATTATGATAATTATACTTAAAATTTTATATGTTATGTAATAAGATTTGATATTTAGTCCAGCAAAACTTGATTATCTTAAATATCAAATTTGGTTTCACGAAATTACTAGTCATTTTTACTACTAGAAATGACTAGAAATTTCAAATCATTCAATTAAAAATCAGTTTTAAGAAAATTCTGAAAACTAAAATTCCTCGATATCTAAAAAATTTCTAATATGTTATTTTTGTCTCATCTGTAGATACAATATCAGATGTTTTTATAAAATTATATTCCTTGAAAATCAGAATTTAAAATTTGATCAAGGAAAATTTATATTTATGGCCTTATTCTAGTCAAAATTAATCTTTCATAAATTTTATCAAGCCCTGAGAGTAGGCTAATTGGCCTGTATCCTTCAGGGCGTGTGTAGTCCTTTCCAGGCTTAGGCAAAAGTATGATTTTAGAAATCTTCCAGCTGTCAGGGAAGTAGCAATGCTGTAAACAGGCGTTAAGAATGCTCGTAAGTTTAACTACAACTTTCATCGGCATGTTCCTAAATGCAGTGTTGTTTATTCTATCCATTCCTGGAGCCTTTTTAATTTTAAGTTTGCTGATTATATCTTTGATTTCCAAGGGGGTGGCGTTAGCCATAAATTTCCTCACCGTTGGCGAATTCATCCAATCCCTAACCTCATAACATACATCGTATGCAAACTGTAAATCACGAGGCTTCCTGTTTGGAGTAAATTGCTCCTGCAAGTGATTAGCTAAAACTGCAGCCTTGTCTTTGTTAGTAATTGCAACCTGGGTGTCTGTAAAAATTGGTTTACTACATGTGTTTTGTTTCTTAAGATTTCTGATAAAAGTCCATAAAGAACCATCCATTGGATTAAGACTTCTAAGTTTTTCATCCCATGTTTCCTGTTTAGGTACTGCAATCCTGCGTTTAACTTCCCTACAGAGTTCGTTCGTTTCTCACTTAACCCTTAGCCTGTCGAGTTATTTTCGGCAAATGCCTTTAAAATTGTCGCTAACTTTCGACCCAGCTGCCCCTAAAATGTCGCGAAAATAACACTGAACTTTCGAAAAATGCTAGCAACTTCTTTTGTTAGTTGTCTTCCCTCCCAGAATTTTGGATCAAAGATTCCGCCTAATTGAGATAGATTGCTCCATAAACATTAGTAGCTGCGAGCTGTCAAGAACGTTGGGAATGAATAGCTTCTCTCTGACGGACCGTGGGAGTGCCCTAAGGTAATTGTCCAGCAAGTGGTCATCAACATTTCATAGTATAAGGAGTCAGAACTAAAAAGCTTAAGCGTATTCTTTCATATAAGTATCTCTTTTTCAAATAAATTGCTTTTAAAATTTACCGGATTTCATTTTTTATTATTATGCACTTTATGGCTAAGTTATCTAAATTTCGAAATCATTGATTTCAGTTCATTGCGTTATAATTTATAAATAAAATCTGTATTAACTGATGTATATTTTATTCCTTCTGTGACACTGCTACAACATTTAAATAGCAGTATTTATAGTTCTCTTGAATTTTATATTATTTTCCGAAATTTTTTTGGCATAGATTAAAAATTTTTAAAACTTTCATCTTTTTCTATATTTTTTATTAGCATGCAAATAATAATTATCTTTAAACAGTTCGATAATTTCTTATAACCTTTTTGCCTTCTTATACTTTTAAGATGTTTAGCATAATATTCGAATAATTATTATAAAAAATGTGTTTTACGATTCATGATTTCTGCCAAATTTAATCAACGGAATATGATGTGACTTTTAAATTTGCTTTTTAAAGAAACTCATAGTTAAAAATTAAGTGTATTTCAAAGTTTGAAACTTTAGGCTTCCTTTATGTTCAAATTTGCATCTTTTTGCGAAGAAATTGTGATTTCAGGAAAAATTATGTCTTTTTTAATCGGCAGTATATGCTTGAAAAATATATAGACAAGAAATTTGAAACAAATTTAAATATTCACTAACGTAAAACTTTGTGACTGAATGTCTTAAATTCAAGGTGAAGGGAAGCATTTTTCAAATTATATGTGGATTGTTGATTTGAAAATTTGTTGATTTGATAGGTATTAAATATACCTATCCTTTTAATAAGTTTATTTACAAAAACAAATAATAAATAAG
>KK112790.1:95269-125748 GCA_000611955.2 Stegodyphus mimosarum | reverse complement strand
TAAATTATAGTTATATTATTTAAACATTTATTAAAAACATGTTTTCTAACAAAAAATAGTTTGCTAATAAAATATGTGACTTATTTCTGTTATGTGGGGAGACCAGGGTGTATGCCTTTTCATGAATCACAAAAGACCTGCTTTGGTGCTGAATGTAATTATCTTGAAGAATAGATATGTACGTATATAGGGAAAGGGAAGAAATTTGGAGGCAGAGCGAAGTATGGTAGCTGAAAATCATACTGGTGTAGTAATAAGGAGGGAAAACGCAGGAAAATGTGATGCAACGCTATTAATATATGGAAAATATAAAACGTGAGACAAAATTACCAACAAAATTACTAAACTTAATTAGAACCAATTCATAAATTAGTTATTTGTAGTATAAATGGGATTGGAAAAATTAAAAGCAAAAACATATTCTCCCCTTGCTATTACTGCTGGGAAAGCGAAACATAACATGGTGCAATATGGAACCTTGGATAAAGGATGTGTGCAATTAAAATTAAGAATTTAAAGGATCATTCAAATTAAGCATAATTGTGTAATACACTTTCTTGGAAGTATGAATGTGTATCATAAATTTATTAAAAATTATGCACCAATTAGAGGCCCTTTAACAAATTTGCTTGAAAAAGATACTTCATATAAATATACGCTTTATTGCCAAACCAGAAATATAAAATTTTAAAAATGTCTTAATTTATAAACCTATTTTAACTTTGTTTAATCTAAAATATTCGTATCATGTACTTGTAGAGGCATCTAAAGAAGCTGTTGGTGCAGGTTTCCTAATATTAAGTTATCTCCAACGAAATAAATAATCACATATATATATACCACTAATGGAGTTTTGATATGCACAGATTAGTATAGGAATTAAATTAAAAGGGCTAATCAGAGGTGACCCATTAAAATATACACTAAAACAGAACAATACATTATTACATCACTGATATAAAAGAAAACTCAATAACAAAGTGAGGACATATACAAGACTTTTAAAAAAATAGTGCATACATACTTAAATACAATACGCAATTAATAAAAACATCTAATTAAATACAGCAGCGACTTATATGCAAATATTGATACACAGGAAAATAATAAAAAGAATCTATTAGGGTAGAAAATATAGCAGTGTCTAATAAATGAATTATGATATTACCGTGGGGAGAGGAATACAAGTTTTGCAACTCAGTACGGTTTATTAAGTACCGAAATACTATAATGAATAAAACTGAATGCTCAGAAAATCACATTAACATAGATATTGTCCTGTTATGTAGTATAAGAATTAACTAAATGCAATAAACTATGTGTATGGATTGATTTAAGGGACTTACATTATTACGAATGATACTTGTTTATGTATATTTATGATACAATGCTCCACCGTAAGGTAAAAATAATAAAATTTTGGGCACATGTTAGTGCTCAGTTAAAATTTTAGTGCAGGTAAAATCATGTAAGGCATATCTTTAGTATAAAATTGAATAATTAGACATAGATAATGAAATTTAACTACGAGTAAACATTCAGATCAGAACAAAACAAGCTGGATTAATCATAAAATTAAGCATTATTAAAGGATATAATTATTACACATTAGATTAACTCAAAACGAGATATTAAGTAAATTAAAGTAGAAGGGAAGTCATTCCAAGTTGTCAGCAATGCTCTTAGCAGCGTTAGTACAATTTGTAATTTAGCTGAAAGCATATTAGTTCTTATTTGTGTTCCTGATCATTGCCATCATATTAGTTAACAACAGGTCTTTTAAAATGAAAATTCGTTGTTTGCAGGCAATCACACAGAGAGCTATCTGGATCACCAGTATATTGGTTCCTATCTCTGAAGTCAAATCTATAGCCATGTATGAAGATAGAGCCGTGGCTTGCCAGATACTGGGAGTTGTGAACAGGCGCTATTTAAATTGGGGCTGCTTTTGGATATAAAGTCTTCTGCTCGTGGTGCTCGACACTCATTAGTTTGCAACTGGTGCATTAATTCACATCTGGGAGTGGCTTTCAGATATGATTTCGAAAGGAGCACATTGATGCTACAACGACTAGCTCCGATATAGCGACTCACAAGGAATAACCTTGTGTCGGATACAAGGACCACGCGGCAGAACTTCGTTTTTCGCCAGTCTCTTTAGAGCTAATATAAGAATAGTTAACACTGTTTACCAACATTTCTCGATACTGTTTACCAACACCTGCACAGAAGTTTGGAAAATTTTTAGTTTTTTGTTTATGTTTTTTACTTTTGAATAAATGATTTTGCTTTAAAAATTCATATTATTTTGATCGTTTTCTCATTGGATTAGTTTATTAAAGGATTCCTATAGTTCAGTATTTTATAGTAATAATCATGTACTGAAAAAAAATAAAGTACATCATTTGTCCTTTTAGAATTTTCACCTACAATTTTATTCCAAGCTGAACTAGCTACCGAGTCTTCTCATTGGCTTTGTTTATTAAAGACTCCCATATTTCAGCAATTTCTTGCAATATAATTCGGAAAACTGTTAAGTACTTTAGTTGTCCTCTTAGAATTTTCATCTGTAGTTTTTTTTTTTCAACCTGACTGGCAGAGATTTACTGCTTCATGATATGTTTCTGCAGAATTTTATGATCTTGAAAGTTTCGAAATACACATCGATTATTTGAACTATTGAATTTAACGTAAAACATTTAGCAGTAAGGACTAAATATTAATTCTGGAGTTATCACAGGGAATTTTCTGATAATAACATCTCTCTCAACCTTTAATGCAAATTCTAGCAAAATAATTAGTTTAATTTTTCGCAGCTTTTAATTTAACCTAGCAGCAGTGTTCTAATTTGGGTAATGTAGATTAATAGGCTAATAAGGTTACAGCCGAAAACACCGCAGCAAAAACATCGCGGAGAGAACAACACAAGGCGAAAACGTCGTGGTACGAAACATAGTGGGAGAAAATAAAGCAAAGAGAAAACATCGCAGTTCTAAAACATCGTGGTACAAAATATCGCGGTCGAAAATAAAGTGGTTCAAAAACTTCGCAGTTTAAAAACATCGTCGTCGAAAATATCGTGGTAAAAAAAGAAGTACCTACAAATCATCGCATATGCGATGATTTGTAGGTACTTCTTTCAATGAATCAATAGCCTGCATACGTGCCATGTGTAACGTGAATACGAGTCCTTTTTCAGGAGACAGAAAGTCCCCCACGATGGCATCTCTCACCTTAGCCAGATAGCCTTCACATTCTCTGACATAATCAATAACCAAACACGTAAAAAGGCAGGCCTAGTATTCAAATAATGGAATAAAATCTGTAGAGTCGTTAGGTTCTTTTTTCAAGCAGGAGGCGTAAAAAATGGACAGTGCCCTCACCAGGACTCGAACCCTGGACCTCTCGAATACATGTCGAGTATGCTTCGAAATACACCACAAAGGTATGCGGAAAGGAGCGAGAAAATACCGAGAGACTTAAAAATAAGTTAGCACTTAATTAATACCTTTATATGTTTAGTTTTCCCTCAAAGTATGGTATTTAGGCCATTTAATAAATATTTTCGCAATACCAGACTTAAATGTGTGAGGCTGTCTTACAGTCAAACTGTTCTTTTGCTTGTGAAAAGCCTTCGAAAATGCCTGCTGTTTTCACGTTATTCTCATGGCCGTGTTACTGTCTAGGCCAACAAAGACCGAATTTTAAGCGCTCTTAAACCACTGAGTTTTCCTGAGCGAAGACAAGAAAATGGACTTGGTGATCTGTAAAAGATTGTTCCATTTAAAACCCGAAATCTTGATCAGTATAAGGGTTAGCGATGATTACTGCCATGTCGATGGACTTGGGTTCAAACCCCTGAGAAGGCATGGCATGGTAGATTCTTATATCCATTTCTCGGGATGTTCTCCATTAAAACTGGGCTGAACTGCTCGGTTGGTGCGGTTCATATAACTGTATGACTGATGGTGAAATTGTGGTGTCCCGCCTACGGACGCAAATTCTACGGAGACATTTATTTACAGCCGTTATCTATCTTAGTTGGCTTAGAAACTTTAGAATTTTCTACGAAGACATCCCTATCTAACAGATATCTTTCAAGTACATTACCTTCAGGCTACATGGAACATCTCGACAGGAGAAATGAAGCAGTTTTTGCAAAAGATTCAACAATATGTGGTTTATTTAAAAATACAGATATAATTGAGATTTTTTTCCCAGTAAATATACGTATTCCAGCTTATATTTAAATAAAAAGATTAATTAGCTGCAAAAATTAGTTTGCAAGAGCTAATTAACTTTTTGTATTGTTACATGAAATTTTTTGAACAATATGTCTGTTCGGTCGGTAAACATTTCTAATACCTATTGAGTTTATCATCTTAAAATTTGGTACGGTAACAGAAAATATACCATTTGAGAATAATAAGAAGCAATTTTTGCTTTGGTTAAAAAAATTACATTAAATTTATTTTGCTAAAAAACTTCGAAAACTCCAAAACTTTTAAGAGCATTTTTTTCATTAGAGTTTTCCCATTCAGATCTATAACGTTAGGTATTTTTAAAGAAACAAGTTATTTGTACAACTTAGGAAAGTTTAAATAGTCTACCTTAAACAGATTTTTAGAAAAATGTTCTGAAGCATTAAAAAAAACACATTTTGAGAAAAAGGCAAAAAACTGTATGCATACCCACAATGCTTATAATGTACCTTCCAGCACCATAATCATTTTGTTTCAACATTTCTGCATCAATTATTTTCTGTTACATCATTTTAATTTTCAATCTGACTGATTTCGAGAGATTTTAGAAACTTAAGGATGCTTCTAGAACTCGAGCCTCATCAATTCTTTTGAATGAATATTTCATATTATGGCCTGGTTCAAGTCCCAAATATTTTAGAACGTTTGTGCGGTTCTAAGTCCCATCATTAAAACAAGTTACAGCATCTAGAAAACCTATTATCAAAGTAGCTATTGAGACAAAAACAGTTTTGGGTAAGTGCTCCCAGAAACAAGTTTAAAACCCTTTAAGGTTTATCCTAAGTTTATTAACAGTTATTTTAAGTTTTGTACCTTTCCTATCTTATTCTAGGTTCAGCTTACAATTTCCTGCCAGAATATAAATTCAGAAACGCAATTAATGCAAATGAGAAAGAGTACTATTTAAGTCGATACTTCACTGACTTCGGGAGAGAGAGTCTGATTCCCTGACTAGCGCGCGTTTGCCTTTTGGCTTTGTCTCTCTTACCTATTGCCACGCTCGACCCTACCTTAGGCCCTTGCTTGGCTTCGCCGATTTAATTAATACATAGGGGCCAACTAGTTAGATCTCTGATAGCTTCGGCTATACCTTTTGAATAACTTAGTTAAGCTAGTTTAGTTTAAATTATTATTTTTTTAAGTTCAAGCCCGAGTGGAGGCTTTGTGTAAAGTTCCAAGCAGGAACTCATTGTAAATATACTGAAAATATAGGATTGTAAGCCCTCTTTAAGTCTTACGTGTTGTGTTCACACACTTAAGCGATTATTCGCTTGTCAGTGTTCGTGGGGCTCTAAGTTAGAACTTTAGGACTAAATAGTGAAATCCCACAACTCTCATTTGGATTCTGAGTTCTATCATGTGTGCATTTGCCCAAAGGTTTTCTATCAGAGAAATGGAGAAATGTATCGGAAAAGTGTAGTTTGGCTACTGTAGACGGAAGAAGAATAAACCATAGGGTAAAACAGAAAAGAAGATTTGCTCTTTTCAGTGAGCAAGAATGCTGAAAAACGTGAAAAACTTATGTCCCTTGCGCGAGGGGAAAGGGGAGTGGCACTGTTTGTTTACATTTTTAAATACCGTATTTTAGAACCTTATATATTCTAAACTCGTACAAATTATATATTTATGGAATTTTCTAAGGCCATAATTGGAAATTCGAAAATTTGAACCATTTTATGTTCCATGCGCCCTTAACTATAATTAACAAAGTAAACTTTTTAATTTCTCTTTAGACATCTTATCAGAGAGGTGGTCATGTGTTGCTCTTAGTAAGACAGTTAAACAGTCGAAAATTCCTTACCTTAAACGGTTCCTTTTTCTTTCTCCTCCCCGTTTTAGATTTAGCTACTCACTTTTGCTAATATAAGGCGCCTCATAGTAGACAACAGTGTTTTGTTCTTTATTCGGAACTACCCACATTTTGTTGTTGTTGATGACTGAACACTAATTAATTAGTTTGCAATGGTTGCAATAATTAATTAGTTTTGTTTTATATAAGCATTCCAAAAACAGAAGAGAGTGCAGAATACTTAAATATGACTAGTGATCAAATTTGTATTCTTTATGTTTCTGGTATCTTTGTACTAAAAGTATTGATGCGATACTTTTGTTAGTATGTTGGTTGCACGGAGAATTTATTTAACGCACTATACTTCGAAATAAAATTAAATAAAAACAGTTTCTATAAATGTAAAAATTAAACAATAGGTCATATATTAATTTAACGTACTTTTCAATAATAATAATGCTCATATAAAGGGAAATAATGTCCAAAATAGCATTTCTAATGGAAAATGCAGTTCTGAGACCAGAACAATTCTGGTACCGCCCGCATCATTGATTATATTTTAGTTACTCATTTCGCAGACTTTAGCCTCATTTAAAATAGAAAACACGCCAAAACAGTCGATTTCTTGGCTATTATTGCAACCCAGACACTCACAGCATAATCAAAATGACACGCAAGTTGATGATAACCGAAGACATCCCACATCATCAAAGTTCAACAGATCTCACTCCTCCTCGTTGTCACTCAAAGACGCGAAAAGTGAAGATGCAGACACGAAAAATGGGAGGGGGGTGAGGTAGAATACGTGCATCAGATTTGATATGTTTGTTTTGAGTAACTGGATATGTGTCAATAAACTAAAGAAATGGGGAGAGTAAAAAAAAGTTGAAGATATTTCTATATAACCTATTTCAAGATGATGACCTATGTAAGGAGACGGTGCATCTCCAAATAGTTTTCCTCTGCAGATCTCATTTTATTTGGAATTGAGTGGATGGGAGTTTTCCATTTCATTCTTGATGAGGGGCCCGTTTTGGGGTAGCACAGACGTATCTCATTTGCTGTGATGTAATCTAAAGCATCGAAGGAGAAAAAGGAAAAATGATATGATGCTAATATCCACAGAATTAATGTTTGCTCATTTTGCTTGACAGGCAATTTTAGGAGATGGCCTACAATAAGAATAAGAAAATTATGTCGTGTCTTCGTGATATCGACACTGAGAGGTTCGAAGACGATGCTTTTAAATATGGATGTTGTTTTTATCTGCACAATTGCTGCTACGATATATCTTTATCGATAGCATTGAGATACTGATAGTTTTTGCTTAATATTAAAGACACATAAATATGATAATTCTTTATGTGTTTAGTATTTATTTGAAGTACGTAATTTGAACCTGTTATATGTCATTAAAGGGAAAAGAAATATGGCAGTGTTCCTTTTAGCAATCCGAACTGGTTTTCTCAAAATAAATAAATAAATAAATAAACTAAGCAGTTTATATATTTCAGAATGATTGTAATACAGGAAAGAAAAATATAACATTTTTCTGAAGAATTATTTCACATCAGTTCATTGAAACTACATTATTGCCTGACATAGTTAAACATCGTCTACTTTTAAAACACCTTAAATAAAATTGGACAGAAAATTGTGTCCTGTGTTCTTTACAGAGATAAATATGCATTTTCTATTATTAGAAACGCCATAAGAATTATCGCATTAACATTTCTAATAACGAAATAAGCAATGTTATTCATAAAAATCTGATGTATACACCACATGACTTCCTTATACCCAGCATTAAATTATACGCATTTTGCATTTCATTTAAACTTACTGGATTGAATTACATCAACTTCGTCGATAGCGCATAAACCACAATAGAATAAATGCACTCTTTAAATTATTATATTTGTTTACACTCTGGTGTTATGTTGCGACACTCTGGTGCTAGGTTCACTTAACAGCGTTACACCTCATTCATTTTGGACTCATTTTATAACTCAGAATGCACAAAAATTACGTAATCTTATGTATATCATCTCAAGAGTTGCCTAATCTTTGCAACATGTTCTATTCAAATACAATGATAAATCTAAAACGGTGCATAAAAGATATTAAAAAAAAAAGAAAAAGAAAGAAAGAAAAAAGAAAGAAAGAAAAGAAAACAGTTTTTCTCAGACGATTCAGTATTCCTCATTCAATTAATTCAGAACTCACTTCGCGACAAGGCAAAGTTACATAAAAAATTAAAGTATCTATATTAAAAATTACGATATAAATCTTAAACACTCATTCCCTCGAATAAATTCCAGAATGGATTAAGCATGATTTGATTCGCAATAATAAAAGAAGGTGTTATCTTTGTTGTTGCGAAGTTTAGTTTCTCTAGATTACCAACAAATCCATTATTCTATTAAGTTTCAAATGTAAACAAATATGGCCGCTATAGCCAAAATATTTAGGCTTAGCCGCACTTAAACAACTTTTAAATTGTTGCTAATTCTTCAGTTATAATATGCAGGTTAACTAAAGACATAAAAACTTTAACCAAAGATTAGAATAACATAATTCAATCATTTTTAAAGCAAAAAGTGCACAATTAACAATCATATAAGAATAATGAAACTGAGCTCAATGAGCCGCGTAACAGAGGATGCCTGAAACTAAACTGGATGAAAATAATAGGACAAAATTAAAATGTTGCATCCAGAATTATTTTTATGGCTTCAAAATACTAGCAATAATAATGGCACTATATCCGAAATTAAGTTTCTGTTAACAACATAACAAAATGGGTTCAAGAAAATATGCATAAAGTTAGAATCTATAGTCATACTGTAGAAATTATGGAAAACATTGCTGAAATGTCTGAGGAAAGGTGAAGTGTACATCGTAAAAGAAACAGCAAATCACGATATGATGTAGTACAGTTTAGAAAACAAAATATCCACCACGTTTTTCAAAGGTCGGAATGCTAAAAAATTTGTGAAAAACTAAAAAAGAGAAAAATGTAAGTAGGGAAGAAGGGATGCATTGTATGACTAACAGTAAAAAAGTCTTTTTATGTTTGAAATTGACATGTGCATTGATAGCCGGAAAAAACAAAATCAGGTAAACTATTTAAACAATGAAACAGAATATTAAAAATGATAGAATATCAAAGATTTTGTATAAAACATCTTATTAACTTAAAATTATTTAACTTTACCAATTAATTTCTAATTTTAAGATCCAAAAAGGCTAAAATTAGCTAAAAAAAGGTGGGGAGAGAAATCTTCTTGACATCTCATGTCTATAGCAGTTAGTAATTTCGATGGAAATAAATAAGGCGTAATTTATTAAAACATTCTAATTCCCTTCCCAGAAGCAGAACTTGAAAATGTGTTCTAGTTGACGGAAATTTCAGCACGTTAATATGGATCCAGAACTTTTCGTAAAGGCCTTATGCAATCCAGAAATCTTCGGGCAGTTTTATATAACTCAGTTTTTTTCACAAAGGTTTGGACAACCTTAGGCAAAGTCCCCATTTTTCATAAAGGCGCCGAAGATTTATTTCATTCCGTGTTTGATTAATTAATTATTATTTGAAACCAAAATTGGATTTGAATAAAGGTGCGCACATATTTACGAAAATTGCTTTTTCAAGCTAGAAACTTCGGACTCAGAACTTTATTTTGTGCGCGCTTCCTTATGCCGGTGCACCCTCATGAAGGCTCCTGTCTTTCCGAAGAGCGGCCGACTTGTAGCGACTTAAGGGGATATGTTTAGCAAGAAAGTTATGTATTCTAAAAAAATTCGTGACATCCAGCTTTGAGAAAGAATCATCGTAGCTGTTGATGCAGTCCGATATACAGGGCATGAAACAGAATAGAGCTTGGGATACATGTAAAAGAACCACAGAGCTCATATTGAAATTTCCTGATTGTATGTAATAGGACAATATTGGTAGCGTTTAAAATTAGGTAAATTTTTTCGACAACAATGCATTTGAGTTATTAATGCACAATTTTCGCTGAAATTCTATAAACGAAACTGTGGAATCTCTTCGCTCGTATAACAGTAAATGAGTATTTGGTCACAGAAAAAGACAAGCTATTATCCGGAATTTCCGGATAACCTTGTAAGCTATTTCATCTCTGCTTTCTGTATGGGGCACAGAACATTTTTCCCATCCCTTGCATCAAAAATCCTAATGACTCTTAAAAGTGACACAAGAACTAAACGGTGGAGCACGATAATCCGTCACCACCAGATGTAGCTATTGGATCCCTTAATTCCCAATCACCCTTTAAAAGGGGGAGTATAAAAGGTATTTTCTCCCTCCTTTCTGCATGCCTTTGTGGTGTAACTGGAAGCACACTCGACACCTATTCAAGAAGTGCAGGGTTCGAGTCCCGGCGAGGGCAGTGCACATTTTTCCTGTTTCCTGTATCAAAAATCCTAATGACTCTACAAGTGGCCCCCGAACTAAAAGGGGCTGTACGATAATTTCTCATCACCAGTATTTGGCGATTGAATCCCCTAATCCCCAGTCGCCCTTTGAAAGGGGGAATACATAAAATATTTTCTCACTGCTAAACACAGCCAGTATTCAAGAGGTCCAGGGTTCGAGTTCCGGAGAGGCCATTGCACATTTTGCATGTCTGCTATTTCACCTAATGCCTCTACAGCCTATGATTCAAGAGTATCTGGAATACTTTTGAAATTAAAACAGTGGAACTGGAGTAGTTATACGCCAAAAGGAAATTCTTTTGAACTTATAAGCAGCAGAACCTCATGTATGCACTTAAAAACAGTGAAACACAATTAGTTATGCACCAAAGGTAATAAATTTGCGTAAAATTTGTAACTTGAATGTAAGAAATCCTTCGTACTCAGAGCTTGCTTTTAGATCGAATGTTAAGGAAAGGAAGACTAAAAGTAAAATACAGCTTGTGTCACACCTAAATTTTTGACTTCCATGTAACAACAGAGTAACATTCTCATTCTTCAGGTCATTACCGTCATATTATCCCACAAAACCATTCCTACATAGAGCTCGAAACCGTGTGAAACCCATGTTACTGACCCAAACCTGACCCCTAGTTCAAGAATGGGAAGTCACACAAAGTAACAAACGCCATCTGTGCGCGTGCGCTAACTTGATCGATGACGACAAGCGATCACTGTTTGGGCAAACACCCCAGGGGTGTGCAAAAATTGTTATAGATTCCTTTTTTTAACAACTCACGATTTTATAATCGTTGAAATAAAGTGCACGCCTAAAACAGTAATAAAAAATAAATGCAATTTATTGACTGACACTAGAACAATACACTTTCTTAATGAAAGTGTACAAGTGCACGAGAGAAAAAAATTATTAATCAGTTCAAGAGAAAACAATAAGTTGTTGCTCTTGATGCTGATGTAAAAATAGGAGCATTTATCTGAGGGAGGGTAAATCACGTAGTCACGCACTGAAAATTCGAATACAGAATTCACAATTCAGTTGAAGCGCTGCAAATGAAATGTGGGGAATTAAAGATTTGATATTTATGATCTTTTCTAAACACCCAACGCTTATTTTCAATACACTGTTATTTACTCAACGATACAAAACAGATATAATCCTATATATTAGTATTGTGGTTATAAGGTATTTCTCCCGCCTTCTTAGCACGCCTTCGTGGTGTAGTGGTCAGCACACTCGACGCGTATTTCGAGAGGTTCATGGTTCAAGTCCCGGGGAGGGCATTGCTCATTTTTCATCTCTTTTGCTTCTAAATTACCTAATGTCTCTACACTGGCGCCCGAACTGAAAAAAGGTGGTGGATGATGATTCTCCGTCAACAGGATTTGACGATTGGATCTCCTAATCCCCAGTCGCCCTTTAAAAGGGGGAGTATATAAGGTATTTCTTCCTCCTTCTTAGCACGCCTTCGTGGTATAGTGGTTAGCACGCTCGCGCGTATTTGAGAGGTCCAAGGTTCGAATCCCGGCGAGGGCATTGCTCTTTTTTCATCTCTCCTGTTTCTAAATAACCTAATATCTCTACATGGTTATTTAATATATTACGTAGAAATGTTAGTTATCAATAAGTAGAAACGCGAGGAAATCGCATAAAAAAAGAATCACTATTAAGTTGCTAGAGATATACAAAAAATTATAAACAAATGATAAAAAAAAATTGATCCGAATTTAAACTTTCAGTCTATTCTTTGACATTCCAGGGCCCACCATCGTCCGAGGCGTAAATTAGCTAAATACTGGTAGTTCAGTCCCGAATTCGAGTCCCGGCGCTTTCGTAGTTTTCGCCATGTGTAAAGTGTATTAGAAAGCCCTTCACGAAGTCATCCCACCCCTTTGGAACATAATCCTCCGAGTGCTTGGTCATAATGAAATAAACCATGCAAACTTTAACATTCCAGCTTTTAACTTCTCGAATATGATATAAATTTATTTATATTTTTGCAATGTAAACAACCGAAAAAATGAAGCACCATCAAAAAATTTAAATAACTTTTTTAATGATGAGAAAAACCCTTATATATTTAGGATATGTTTGAAATATAGTTTTCATGATGCATACATTTATGAAATGTGTTTATATCGAGTTTTTTAATGGCAATGAATGCTTGCTCGAGCGTCCCACGAACCGATATATGCTGAAAGATAAAACCAACGAGAAATTCCAGAAATATTCCTTTTCTCATTTTTAACAAGATAAATGCCAAGACAGTTTGCTTTTTATCACGGTTGTCATTTGATAAAAACCAAAACATTAGCCATCAATAAAATTGAGATCAAAACTCATTCTAATTTAAAGAGGGGAATTACGACGTTTCTTCGAGTGTTTCAAGTCCAAATAATGAATTTGACAGCTCTAAAGTCCTCCCCGAAGAAATCCCTTCCTCTAGCTGGATAGTTTTCTTGCATTTCGTCATCGTCCACTAAACAAACAAACATTTTAGCAATTTTCTATTTTTGTCAACGCCAAGTACCCTTCCCTAACCAATTTTCTGCACAATATTATTTGCTTACGATGAGGTATTAAAAGAGCATAGTGATTATTATTATTTGAAAATTATCATTTCTAATAATTCGTCATCAGTTTAATACAATAATTTAGAACCTCTTAGAACGCTGGAATTCTGAAGTTAACCGTTATCAAGACAGTAAGTAAAAATGCAGACTTTTACGAAGCTATACGTTTATTTTATATTATTTTTGTTTATTTGTATTATCTTACAGAATGCTTAAAACAAATACCGCAAAAGCGGCTAGTTTCATTTTACTCTTCCTTTTATAATTTTTTTTTACCTCTTCCCATTGAATGATTAAAAAACTAATTAAAACCAATTGTATTTCCTTATAAAGATTCTCATTAGATGCAGACATTATAAAATTTAATAAATTAAGTTGAAACAGGGCTATACATTTCTGTGCCTAATTTTACATTTCACTAGATATTAAAATATCAGTCACATAAATCACACTAAAACATCAACATATATTAAGAGCAGATTTTTCAAGAGAGCCGATTCGTTCAATAATGTTGATGTTATTTTCCAAATGGCCAAATACTTGCAACTTAATGCATTTGTCGGTAATGGCCAGTACCCGTAGATCACTTAGCTGACTGATCACCGAGAACGTTAACCAAGGTGTACTACAGGCTACGGAATTAAAGTCGTGAGAAAGGGTGTTCTGTCCACCTTTTAAACATTTTAGAATAACTCCAAAGCACTTTAGGAGATGGATCCGAACATCTTCTACCATCAAACCTCTCTAAAGGATTTAGGGTTTGCGATTGTTTTTAATGCGTCATACCACTATGGCATTATACACTTGCAAACTTTCAAATCTGAGATGCGAACCCGATCCCAATAACACGGCAGTCAGCATCGCTTACCACTATAGGAATGAGGGGGGGGGGCTTCATGAACAGTATTTGTACATGTTTGATGTAATGTCCTTCTCTGCATTGTGGACGGAAATTGTGAATGGAATGTTAAATTTAAATTTTTCATTTTAAATAAGGGTCACACGCCCGCGCTTATATCACTAGCGCTGCACCAATAGCAAATTATAGTTGCATTGCCCTGCCTAATAACTAATCATCGCCAGTTATTTGTCGGGATGATATGGCTTATAAATGGTTATTAGCCAGGATATATGGCCCAAAACGAACGTGAGATTAGAGAACCATGATGTTAAAGCAGCCCTTCCGTCGTTGACTATGGTGTAAAGTGCAGAAAACCAGTACTTACAGTGGAAAAGATCTTGAAAAAAATTTCTGAAGGGATTCAAAATAATACTGACGCAACAATAAAAGTTGGAAGCATTCCAAAGATGAACAGTTTGAGACAATAAAATGAGTGTAGTTGGTATTGTTACGTCTTTCTTTTCATTTTAAAGGCTTAGTTTTCTAATGGTATTTTTCACTTTTCTTAGCCATGATAGTCTGACGTCATCACATACATTACATAACGTGGGCAAAAAATCGTGGGCCAAAAATCACTTTACCATTTAAAAATAAAATAGCATTTTTACTATTAATTATTTCATAATTTTAATAATTTCCTTTTTAATATTATAATTTACACACTTTGGAGATCCATTTGATTTAAACACGAAAGATAACAACTTTTAAGTAATCAATTTTTTCCCTTCACAGGGGCGAGCTCTTTCCATGGCAGACTTCATAATTGCTTGCAAAGTAGCTCTGCTTATCTATCGAATTTCCTGGCGAATGTTGTCGTAAAACATTTACCCTGAAAACTATTATTAACATTAATTTATTTTTTACGCAGTTGACTTTAACATATTCGAGAAATGCAATTATTAATCGAGCCATTTATTCTACATCAAAATTTATTTTAAACTTTAAATAATTTTATATTAAATGATATTGTCAGAACTTTTTAGTATGAACGAATTTACGTAATTTTTATGTATGAATTAGTGGAGTTTATTCTTTACGCTGACTTGAATAAAAACTAAATTGGTTCAGCCCTAACTTTTTATTATTATTATTATTATTATAAAAATTCTGCCTATTAACCTGACATCAATAATTTCCAAATATTTCATTCGTTATTTTTCCAAGAATAAACATAAGCTGGGTTCACCACACTCTTATTTTCGTAAACAGTATCCTTAAAGATGATAGACAAGAACACCCCACCCTCTCAAAAATAAAAATAAAAATAAAAAAAAGCCTTCTTTTCGTTCTTTTTAGACTCACACTGCTTCTTTCTCCCCAGGACACCTCTGACAGAATAAACACTCAGTATCCATTGTCCACCGGAATCCTGACCCACGCCACTTGACCGGAACTTCTTTCTCCAGAGGAGTGTCGAGGAGGTCCGTCGTGGCCAGCAAGGCGACTCTTCGCTGGTGTTCTCTATTGTGAGAAACTTGACTTTTGGACACTTGACTGATCAGCAAGGATAAGGGAAAAAATCTGTCTTCTATGAGTGGAATTCAAACAGTTAAGAAAACGACCATGTTTTAATCTTCGGATAAACTAACACGAAAATTGGACGGTATCATTGTGTACTTTTCTAACCTAACAAGAAAAAATGGGTAAGTTTATTCGTTTGATTTATCTTTGTCCTTGCATGATTACACCATCAATTAGAGAAGTAAAGTCAGTATCATATAAGGAAAACAACAGAGAAACAAGGGTCGAAGATGTAATAGTTAGAATCAGGGCTTATAATTTCGAACATTAGAAGGGTATAAGATTTATGGAAGACCATCAAAAAAAGAAAGAAAATATATAAAATTAATAATAATTTAAAATAATAAAATAATTAGTAACTAAAATATTTAAATAATCAAAGTCTAACAAAATATAAAGAGATAAACGGAAATTGAATAAAGTATTAAATTAATGATTAGTAGTTAAATAACAAAATAAAGTACCTCACCTTCATATTAAGTACTGGGGATGGAATTGTAATTTCATAATGAAAATTAAGGAATAGCACTGTCCATCTTCAGCTTAAATTAAGCCTTAACCATGCAATATATAATTTACTATTTCAAGGGATGAGAGAAACAAAGACTGCTTTTATTTTCTAGCTCAGTAATGGCCAGTAAAATTTACGACAATGCTCGAAACAGTATGAGAGTATGGAAGGAAAATTTAAAGAAATTCCTTGCCGATATAATTCTAGCTGCCGAGCAGAATGTGACAAGGGGAAAAAATTCTTCCGAATACGAGGAATGATCTGTTAGCTGAAAACAAACGTAAGGATCTATTCGAGCGACAATTTCGTCCCCTATAATTGGTTATATTTCTTCAAAAGGTCTGCAGCTGCTGTTTTCTGTAAGGAATCTCTAGGATTTGGTATGCCAGAATGGTCACTTCTAGGATCTTCGGGAACGAAAAATCTACTTGTTCTCATAAATTTATTACATTGCCTGGAGAATAAGCCTTTGATATGAGGGTGAGGGCTTTTCTTCCTTAAAAGTCTCAGCCTCAATCAAACGGTTTGTTTCCTTCGGTAAAGACAGGCATGCATTCAAAAGTTAGACGCGATTCTTAAGGCTTATTTGTTATTAAAACAAAATTTTAGGCTGAAATGAAATTGTTGTCCAATTACATGAAAGAAATACCGATGCCATCTTATTTACGACTGCAGTGGAATTTAATCTTTAATCTCTAGATAGATTAATAAAAAAGTCATAATCCCCCCCTCCATAGTACCTTTCTACCTTTGTACAATGACACATTTGATATCTTTTGAAATAACTGAAAACGATTGAAAATTTTTAGGTATTCATCAAATCATAAATATTATAAATTGAAACTCATCATACAATATGAAAACAGAATGGTAGTGGTTAATATAGTAATGGTAGTGGTTATATATATTGGAATAACATCCTTCTCGTGCGTCCTGGATATCACTTACGTGTACAGATTTGTGACTGCATTTTTAGAACATTAGTAATAATTCCATTCACTTGGAGTAGAAAAATGAAATACTTGCAATATGCACTGACTGCTGTAATGGATCGATTAATATAATTTGGCATGATTCTTTTAAAGAAGCACAACTATAACATCTGTGTAATCTAGAAAATAGTTAAGCGATTGTTTCAAAAATTTTTTTTGAATATTTTCGAAACATATTTTTATTGACCACTTACTTCTTTTAATGCTTCCTTAACCCTCGTTACATCTCTTGGATTGCATTTACGAAATCTACACTGTGTAGAACATACATAAGATCGACATGGCTTAGTGCTGATAGCGGAACAGGATCGAAAATGCCGTACAACCGATACTAGGTACCGGCATTCGATAGACACGATAAATGGAACTTTTGATAAAAATGTATTAAGAGGATTTGTCACTTTCGCAATTGCATAATCATACAATCGTCACTGAGTACCGTCTACATCAGCACAGCAGCGACACGTTGCACGTCTAATATGTATTAGTATGCAACGTAAACGATACCGTTATACAATGGACTCTGCATACTGTAGCCAAAGACTATAATTTTCCATCTAACATAACAAAAACGAGGAGAATTTGAATAATCATTTTTTTATGGTATCAGCATAGAATCGATACCCACATAGTATAGACTTCGGTATAGAGTCGAAATCAAAGCTACCTTTTCGAACATATGTCGGCAAAGAGCCTTTTCGATCCTTTGTCGGCTACCTTGTCCAGGTATCTTGTCGATACAAGCCTCGTCGATTTGAGCTACTTTGTTGATCCTATGTCGGCAAAGACTTGTCGATTTTAGCTACCTTGTCGATTCATTTCTGTTACCTTGTCGGCAGAGAGGCTTGTTGATTTGAGCTAATTTGTCCATCCTATGTCGGTAGAGAGGCTATCGGTTCTGTACAGGGTAAATATTGTTTTACACTTCAGATCTCTTTAGCTTGCTTCGGTAAGTGATAACGTCCATATTGGGAAACTGTGCTGTAGAGGGTAAAGAAATCGAATTGCAGAATCAGTAACAAGTAATTTTAAGCATAAAACTGCCATTTTTCTTTATTTTTAGTTATGTCAAATTGGTGGCTAAACCAATATAGAAAATTTTTATTTTTTGGTCCCAGAAGAATGGCTTAAAAATTTCTGAGAAATTACAACAGCATAATTCTGGAGATTACTAAATATTGTACTCGATTCCATTCGAATGGATTGGATGCATGAGGATTCATCGTTTTATTCTTGGTAACTTGAATAAAAGCCCTTAGAAAGTTTTCTGTGAAGGCATTCTTTCTAAGGCAATCCTAGTTCATGCGACCTTTAATAAGATTAAGTAGTTAAACAAAATCAAGCAGTCTCTGAATTAGTTAAGCAACATACAATTCTAATCAAGTCAGCAAAATTCTAATCAAAATTTTATGCTTGTTCAGAACATTTCATTTTTTTTTACTATTGTTCAATTTCTTTATCAATAAAAGCCCATTAATAACTAAGATATCGTTTATGGTAGTCGTTGTATATTCAACAATTTAGATTCTAACTATGTTTGATTAAACTCCAAGTACAGACAGTCAATCGTGGCAATTGTTTATTATTATTATCATCAAGAATTTACTAATTTCTGGTTAATGTCCAATAACATCTCTTTCTAATACATAACTCTGATACTGGACATAATGTCTTAATGTGATATTTTTAAGCATTACATTAGTGAAAATGGGCGCATACATTTCAAAGCATTAAATTAGTTAAACGTAAAAATAAGTGGATTAGTGCTATTCCAGGGGTTCTTAATCAGGGGGGAGAGGAGGTCAGACTTGTATTTAGTTGTTAAGTATTTAGTGTTATAGGAATATAAAAACTACTTTTGCTCAAGTTTTTGTATTTATCAACATTTCTAGACTTTTCTTTGTTTAATTTATGGCTACAGCCGAAAACATCGCGGATGAAAACGTCGCAGAGAAAACAATGCAAGGCGTAAACGTTGTGGTACCACGATGTTTTAGAACTGCGGTGTTTTCCCTTTGCTTTCTTTTTGTCTACGATGTTTTCGCCTTGCGCTGTTTTTTTCCCCGCAACGATTTCGTCCGCGATGTTTTGGGGGCGATAGTTTCTGTGGACACCATATATACGTAAGAAAAATAAAGAATATGTAAAAGATTAAATTAGCAACATAAACTTCCCTTCTCAATTCTAAAAATAATAACCTCTCTATGCACTGAGTCATTTCTAGATTAAAACATGTCATATGACTCTTACATAATTCTGATGATGTAAATGGAACTAACACGCAAGAAACCAAAAATAATTAATAAGTATTAACTATTCAATCGAAACGCATTGAGAACCAAAACTAACTCAGTCTGAATTTAGATTTCACCCTGAACGTAATGCACTTGCTCGCTACTCTTCGACATGGTTGGACTGCTGTCTGCTGCTTTCTACTTGCTGCAAAGTTGTCAAAAATGTGGACCTCTTGAAATGGGCACGGCTGGTGGGCCAAGTTGTTTGTGGCCGCAGTGTGTTTGCTGAAAATGGGATGAAGATTTAAACTGCCTCGACTGCCAAATTTCTTGTTGAGTGTGGATCGGCATCTCAGCATTCTACGAAATCAAATTTCCTGCTAGTCATCATTTTTCAACTTGTTTTTTATTATTTCATGTATATGCATTTGGTGTGGCCGATTGCAAGAAAAAAAAAAGATATGCACAGCTAGATGTTATATACGAGTCCCATATACGAAATTTTAACCTTCTACGGCGCTAATCGTTTTTCAGTTAATACGAGATACATACACGCAGTGCATTTCAGTTAATGTGAGAATATACATACTTAAACTGCGCAAAAAAGGAAAAAAAATGGGATAGTTCTGTATCTCCTGTTCTACTGGGCCGATTGACGAAACTCAACTTGCGTTTTTCATGTCTTGAAAGTGCGACTTGTGATATGTATTAGGTTTATGTGTAACATTGTTCAAATATAGGTATTTTGACATAAAATCGGACTTTTTCCGAAATGGCATGCCAATTTTTTACCATATTTCGATTCTACGACTCAAATTATACTAAATTGCCGAGTATCCTGAAAATTGCACGAGCAGTTTTTAAAAATTAGCTCTCAAAATTTTAGCTCCTTAATGTTAACTGAATTTGATATATATTTATTAATATCTCTTTTTTTATGAAACTTACTTGATTCTTCGTGTCACATTTCGAAATTTAGGTTCATTCCAAATAAAATTCACCCAATTTTATGAATTATTTTTAAAATTTGTACTTTTAAATAATTTTTATAAATTTTTCGGAAAAAGTTTCGAATTATAATCTACAAAAGTTCTACCATCATCTTAAAATAGATGTATTTCTAAGCATACCTGCAAAAAATTACAGTTTTTTATTTAAAAATTCCGAAGATTTACGTGAATTTATATATTGGCGAGATTTGAAATTTGGCATATTTGTTGAAAGCGATAATAACATCAGATGTGGTTTAGGCACTTTGTTAAAATTATTTGAAAATAGGAACGATGTGACTTTTTCCGCTCATGCACAACGTAAAAATGTTGGAACGATGTGACTTTGTTTCCTCTCCTGCACAATGGAAGGGAAAGGAAAATAGGTTGCCATATATTAAGAAGTTCGCCAGGTGAATTATTCTTGGCGTAAACTGAAAAAAATGCGCCAAGGTAAATTTTTGAATTTCTTCTTAAATTTCGCACCAAAGTTTACAAAATTTAATATTTAGGCACAATCTGAGTCGTATAATCGAAATATGGAAAAAATTGGCATGTCATTTTAAAAAAAGTCTGATTCTGTGTCAAAATATAATAATCAAGTCAAATAAACCAAACCCGACTTGTGTTACGAAGTCTTTTTACGAAATTATTCCAAGAAGTACTTAATCTTAGTGGCAAGAGAGAAAATAAGTTATTTCTTTTTTCTTTTTAGCACTAGAAGTGCTATTATTCTCAAGTCTCACTGTTTTGTACATCGTATCACTTTGCAAATGTTGTTTCCAAATGTTATTACAAAGTGCTATTTTTTATGGGCTAAAATAGCAGGCATTAAAAAAAATACATGACAATGCAAATAAAAGGATGTTGCCACCAAAAGTTATCTGAGTAATATTTTTAAAGAAATAAAATAACGAATATAAAGGAAAACTCAGGCAATTACAAACAAAAGGATGCTTCCAGCATATGTTAACGTCATGCATTATTTCTAAAGAAATAATATAACAAATATAAGAAAAAAGTATGGCAACATTTAAGCTTTGTTGGTAATTCTGCACGTATTCGATATAAAATACTTTCATTCACGCGCCAGTTTGTTGCCATTTGGTAACAAACTGGCACGTGAAAACATAAGATAACATAAGATATTTAATTTTTCTTTTAAACTCAATCTGTGCATTACTGATTAACAAGTCAAACGATTTAAAAAGAGTAAATGCAGTTCTTCATCCCTTTTATTCCCATGAAATTACACTACCTGGGTTTACTAAAGCAGTATATATATATTTTTCTTTTTTTACAGTAAGGCTGGTTATTTGAAAAGTGAAACGCACAGTAAAAGTAATTCGACTCAAAGATTCCTTAATAATAGCCTTTTGGGATTAAAATGCACATGGCTACACAAACCCATCAATTATATCACTGTATCGAGAATTCTGAAGGTAAGCGCTGTTTTAAAATTTTTTTGCAATTTTGCTGTTGAATTTTGTCTGGTGTAAGTGCGAAGAAAGTGATGTTAATAATAAAGTTAGAAAGAAAGGGAAAAAAAAAGTTAAGTGACTTTAAAAGCAAACAGAATAAACTGCCAGTAAACGAGAGGGCGGGGGTTACCTAACAAATGCTCTGATGGGACGTTAAAATCAGAATCTTTTCAGGTTTTGTTTTTATTGTTTTTCTTTTTCCTTCTTAGCCCCTTCCCCTTTGTTATTGCTTTAGTGTAACAAATAAATGTAAAACAAACAAAATCACATTATATGTGCGATTGTTTTGTTATAATTATTGTTTGTTATAATTTAATAAATGTATAACAAACCAACAGCACATTATATGTGCGATTGTTTTTGTCATATCATGCATTTTCGCTATCCCGCCTCCTAAAGAAAATGACTCCACCTTCCTTGTATTTTTTTAAACATTGATTATGCATACTAAACTAAATACTAAAACTACACTACTAATCCTGAAATATGTACATTAAGTAGTATTAGTTAGATTCGTTTTACTAACGACTCCCATGAGCCTTCCCTTTTTCATGACCTCTCTGTAGGTCTTCCTCTGGAAAACTAAACTTTTGGCGCCTCTCCGATTGAGAGTTAGCGCCCTCTGTGCCTCTTGTTGGATGTCGTCACCCATACATCACACTCCCCATCCAAGATTGAAATAGGGTGAAAGCCTATTGAAATATGACAAAATATGGTGACGTCAAGCAAAAAGAGTTACTTACCTACTAAAGTCAAGAAATCAATCTAAAATACCAAGTTGAAAGATACATAATTACAATACTTATACAGATTACTTCTACATCTACTACGAGACTTCTTCTAAAGCTGTATAAAATGCAATAGAATAATAGTTAAGGTTTCTATAAAAGTGACTGCAAAAGAAAACACACACACACACACACACAAAAAAACTAATAATAATAATCCTAAGCATTCAAAATGTCTATAGAAAGTTCTTTCTTTCACACAAGTCACTCGATAATCACTCAGTAGCCTTCAGCCTGGACAACGGTCAGCATTGTTCACCTGGGCAATGCGAAATTGTAGTATCATACTTTTGTAATGCTAAAGCCCATCTTTGTAACTTAGAAGATTGTCGTGCGTTCTTTGTAATGAAAGTTAACGGATTGTGATCAGTTATCAACTCCACAGGTGATCCAAAACTCCAAGTTTCAGACTTTTTCAAGCTCCAAATAACAGAATACGCTTCCCTCTCGATAGTTGGTCATGCTTGTTGTGTTTTAGTTAGCTTCTGGCTGGCGTAACTAATTGGGTACATCTTTCCGTTGAGGTAAGCAGGCTCCAACACCTGTTGAAGATGCATCGCATTGAATTGTAAAAGGTAACCCTGGAACAGGGGTAGGCATTTCTTTAATTTCTCAAATGCTTTGTCATGTTTTGCTGTCCAGTACAGCTCTTCAGGACTTCTTCTTTTGGTGAGTTCGGTTAGTGAATAAGCTGTGTCGGCGTAATGTGAAATGTAATCTTTGTAATAATTACATACGCCTAGAATGCTTTTCAGTTGTTTCTTAGTTTGAAGTCTAGCTAATTTCTGGATAGCCTCTACTTTCTCTGGATCAGTGCGATGACTGCCGGAACCGATGACATGTGATAGATACTTAATGTGATTTTTAGGAAAAGAACATTTCTTGAGATTTAATGAAAAATTTATTTCTAACAATTTCGAAAAAATAATGTCGAGATCTACTAAATGTTCATTCCAGCTATTTGAATAAACTGCTATGTCATCAACGTAAGCTCGAGCGAAATCTTTGTATTTAGAAGGTCTTGGTTCATCACTCTTTAAAATATTGCAGCAGCGTTGCGTAGCCCGAAAGGCATAACTTTAAATCTATACTGAGCTCGATGTGTCTTGAAACATGCTAATTCTTGAATTTCTCTTTCCAATGGTATGGCTCAATAATCTTGGAGCAAATCAGTGGTTGATATCACGTTGGCTTTCCCGAAATGAAATAAGAGCTCTTTAGGATTTTCCATAGGAAAAATCATCCGATTTCGTTACTGCGTTAAGGGATCTAAAGTCAACGCAAAGACGAATATTATCGTCTTTCTTCATAACACAGACAATAGGATACGAAATTTCGGCGTTGGTTTCTTCGATCTCCCATTGTCAGCATTTCTTCGATTTTTTTGTCTACTTGCGACTTCAATGTTTCTGGAATTGGATAAATGTATGGCTTCTTTCTTTCAGTGTCGTTTAATCTTATTTTATGTTCTCCTACTTTGGCAATTTGTATCTTATTTATAAATAAGTTGTCAGATTTTCTTAACAAGTTCATCGTGTCATTCCTCTTCTCATTGTCTAAATGGCTTAATATGAAAGTAATCGGACTTGTTACTCACACTGGGTGTGGAATAGACTTCTCCTAGTTCTTCTTCGTTCTCAAATATTACACCTGTCGCCTGTACTTTTGGATTAAATTTTCTGGTTTTATTTACGTGAACTCTCCATATTGTACCATGTGTCAGTTTAACCCTTGTAAGAATCTGGATTACAATGAGATACTATTTTCGCAAGTCCTGTCCATCTGGCATATAATTTACTACTGGAATCTGGAATCAACAGGTACACTTGATCCCCAGGGTTAAATTCTTTATATATCGCTCTTCGATTAGCGTATCTTGAATATGCACCTTGTTTCAATTCTGCTATTATAGATGCTTGCTCTGCTGCTGTTTCTAAATTTTTTTTCGCTCCTGTAGATAATCAATAGCACTTTTACCCAATTTTATTGGTAGTGGAATTTCTCCTGACCATGATGATTTTAATACTGACAACGGACCTCTAGTCTCTCTTCCATACATTAATTTAAATGGGGATACTCCCGTAGTACAATTTGGAATTTCGCGGTAAGCGAATAACAGGTATGGGATGTGTTTGACCCTGTTTTTTTGGGTCGTTTCGCATGATATGATGCAGCATACGTTTTAGAACTTGGTTATACCGTTCAAATAATCCCGAACTTTGTGGATGTCCTGGTATCTAATACTTGCTCCTAATCTGGCATAAAATTCTTGTGTTAATTCTGCAATAAAATTGGTGCCTTGATCGCTAGCCCGTTCTCATGAAAATTTCTGATAATGCATCGCACGTTGATTTTGCTGTAATTGTTCTCAAAGAAACGGCTTCTGGCTAGAATGTTGGTCGACTAAACACAGTACATATTTGTGTTTACCTGCTGATGGAGGTTCAATTGGGCCGATTATATCTACTTTTACTGTGTCAAATGGAAATTCAGGTCTGCGAACTGGGACTATGGGTATACGATCGCTGGTTCTTTCTCTACTTTGTAATTAACATTCCTTACAAGTTTTACAGTATTCTTCTATATCTCGCGACATGTTTGGCCAATGAAATGAATAACGAATCGTTTCTTTTGTTTTTCTTATCCCCAAATGATTTGCAAAAATAGATTCGTGAGCTAATTTTAAAATTTGTTCCCTTCTAACTTAAGGCACTACCAATTGACTAATAATTTCTCCAGAAATCCTTTCAGTATGATAAATCAAATTATGGATTAAAAAATATCCATTTTTGTTTCTTTCTTCCTCAGTCAAAACATTTCGAAGGTGAAAATCGCGTTGATTTATTTATGCCAGAAGAACAAAATTTAATCCTAAACTGCATTCAGGGTGAAAATGAAAGTGAGGATAAATTAGTGTCATAGCATGCCTTTCTGCTGCCCCACCTCATGAAGAAAATGACTCCACCTTCCTTGTATTTTTTTAAATATTTAATATGCACACAAAACTAAATACCAAAACTACACTACTAATATGTACATTAAGTAACATTAGTTAGATTCGTTTTGTTAACGGCTCCCATGAGCCTTCCTTTTTTCATGACTTCTTTGTAGGTCTCAATTTGGAAAACTAAACTTTTGGCACCTTCCCGATTGTGAGTTAACGCCGCCCTCTATGCCTCTTGTTGGTTGTCGTCACCCATGCATCACAGTTTTGTTATAATTATTGTTTGTTGCAATTGAATAAATGTATAACAAAACGAAAACACACTATATTTCCTTTAGAAAGAGAGCGCATAGAAATAGTGACCTGTTTGTGACATTTATTTTTGTGTAATATGCTAGCTTTACCCCTTTATTATGAAAGCGTAATCTAAGTATACCTTTACTAAGGGAATGCAATCTGGACATCACTACGATTTTAATTCTTTGCCGCTGTGTTGATGAAATATTCACATATGTAACATAAATAACATTATAAAATAACACATTCCGTCTTTACTACTTTTTCCTGGAGTTTATTACGGTTTTCTAACAGAAAATACATTTGATAACTTCACTTATCTCTGAAATCGAATCAGTATTTAGAACCAACACGGTAATCATGAAACGATGTTTGTGCATGGGCCCTTTGTCTCTTGGGAATAGCGACACGTTTCATTAGACTGGACAGGCAAGACAGATACATTCCAACTGATGGCCTTATCATTGACTAATCAATGCTCAGTTTATCATTCGTATTTGAAAATGTCTTGCTTCATAACCGTAACTGGTTACAAGAGGAAAAATAATTTAGTTTTAATTCTTTTAAACCTATTTAGAGTGAATCTATTCGAAATGATTCGATTAAGCTGTCATTCATAAGAATAATTCAAAACATTTAAGGCTACTTTCTCAGCAGTACGGTAATGATACATACAGTATATCTTTCCAAATCTGTTGGAAAATCATTCTGTAGATATGGAAAGAATGATTTACATATACACAGAAAGTCATTGTTTAAGACTGATGCTGATTTTATTATCAGAAAAGCACATATATATTATTTTTAGAATAACTTGCTTCATACTCTACTACAGCATTTTAGAATTGGGTATAGCAGCCAGACCTATTTGAAATGACACAACAGTCCTGCCATTCATAAGAATAATTTCAATTACGATAGTACGATAGTTTCAATTCTGTTTCGATTTAGTACAGTGACGATACTTACAGAATGATTTACTTGTAGACTAAAAAATGTTTTCTCCCTCCATACTGCGTGCCTTCGGGGTTTAACTGGGAAACTCGCTTGGCTAGTAATTGGAAAATCCGGGATTCGAATTGCAGCAACAGCACTGCACATGTTTCATGGTTTCTGCTTCAAAATAAGTAAATAATTAAATTAATTAAAAAGCCAATAATTCTACAACGTTCGCCGAACTGAAAAGAGATGGACGATAATTTGGCAGCAGCAGAATATGGCGACTGGATCCTCTCCTCCCTAGTCGCCCTTTAAAACAGGGAGTACATAAAGCATGTTCTCCTTCCTTGTGTATGTCTTCGTGGTGTAACTGGAAAGCACGTATGGCTAGCAATCGGGCTGTCCAGTGTTTGAATCCCGGCGGATGCATTGCATATTTTATACTGCTAAAAAGCTACATAGATTAATGAAAAACTATACTGGCACTTTTTTAAAAACATTTAGTATGCCATTTAAATTATTATTAATTTTTTTCTAAATTTATAAGTTATTTTCTCTCTCCTTTCCGCATGCCTTCGTGGTGTAATTGAAAGCATAATCGAAGCGTTTACGAGAGGACCAGGTTTCGAGAACCGGCGCGGGCATTGCACAATTTTCATGTCTACTGATTAAAAAAAGAAAAAAAGAAAAAAAAAGAAAAAAAAAGAAAGAAAAAGAAAAAAGGAAACAAAAATTAAAGACTCTACAAGTGGCGCCCGAACTAAAGTTAGTAGACGATAAAGCGTCACCACCAGGATTTGTCGATTGGGCCTCCTCACTCCCAGTCGCCGTTTAAAAGGGGGGAGTATATAAGGTACTTTCTCCCTCCTTTCCGCATGCCGTCAAGTAGCCTATTCCAGAGTTCGAGTCTCGGCAAGGACATTGCACATTTTTCACGTCTACTGATTTTTAAATTAAAAAAAAAAACACCTAATGACTCTTAAAAATTTAGTGTTATTATCAACAAAAATGAACAAGTTTGAGGTCTACATTTTTCAATTACAACTTAATTAATATTTTCCTCCTTCCATTTTTTGGGTGTGGGGTAATATTAATTAGGTCGCAGTTAATTTTTATATTTCGTATCTATTTCTAGTATTATCTATTTAGTAGTATTATTAGTAATCTATATATAGCAATTACTTTCTCTTTGATTGAATTCCGCCTTTCTCCGAAAATAAATATATTTATATTTCAACAACCTTTGTTGCAAATTCCAAGCCAAAAGATATTAGTGATATAATTTGTTTCATTAAAATACTAGGAAATTATTTACACTGTCAGAAAACAGATTCCTATAATAAGATCCTTATTTTCTCGCCTTGTTGAATCTCACACCCATTTCTACCATTATTCCCCTGTAATAACCCATATTCACAGACGTTTAATCTAGTATATTCATGCCGCAAATATGGTGCAAAAACAGCAATGAAAAAAGCTCTATGAATCGAAATAATGTTTGCCATAGGAGTAATATATATGCGGAAACTAGAAAAGTCAGCAACACCTAGTATTTAGATAAATTTTACGCCTGAAATGCTGCTGGCATTTATGACGAGCTTATATACGTCACTCCCAGGTTGGTCCGACCTCCTGCTGCGCCAATTTAAAAGCGCCAAATCGCCAAAGCTTTGTTTAATCACAGGCGGCACTCCCGTGTAAGGTTCATTAATGATTAGAGATTTATTTAGACAGAATTGCAGGGAAAAAGAAGGGAAGAAAGTGAAAATGTCAGCTTTGCAAATTATTTCTATGATTCATTTTTTAACCTTTCTTAAAATGAAATTTTCTGTTAAACTCATGAATTATGCAAGCCCTTAAAAAAAGATAAATTATTACCTACACCTGCGTTTTATTCCTTTGTAGAAAATGCTACTCATAATTAAAAAAGATTATCTCTAATACATATAATATACCTCTTGCAAGCAAAAATAAAATAAATTCTCCCTATCGTAAAATGGGATATAGGGGTTAAGTAACAGAGCATATGGAAAATAATGATTAATCAAAAGAGATTTTGGAAAGTGGTAGTTAATTTAATACATGAATACTGTGGACAATAATATTCCATTACTGGATGCTCTGGAACAAAGTGTTTTATCTCTGAAGACCACCTGGAAAAAGGTATTCATTCTATATATTATTTATGCTTCCGTATCCGTTGATTTAGATCCGCGTTTCCAAATATTACAAATTTAGAGTGACTTAAAATGTACCGCATATTTTCGAAAATAAGTGCCCTTAGAATATAAGACTCTCCTTATATTCTAGGATAAATATTATGAAATAAAATGTAGGTGATTATTTATTTTCTCTTGCATCTAGAGATTCTGAGGAATACAGGGTGTCTTAAAAGATCGTTGCCAAACTTAACATGCTTATCTGTTGTACCATAGCAGACAAGATTTACATAGGAACTTGTATCCGAAAATGCGGACGGTGACCGCTAGAGGGCAAAGTTCGCAGGCGTAGAGGAGGTTGAAAGGAAATGTTCAAAGAGGTGTTAATACGATTTTTATTAAAGAGCATTATTAAATGATAGAAGGTGTTGAAAATTCCATCCATTCGGCATAATGCATACTTCACAAGGTCGATGCATGAATTCAGAGACCCGTTCAAAAAGGGCAGGTGTGCCACGGACACGTGCCGCAGCATCCACGGTAGTGGCGACGAGATCCATTCCCAATGTTATGGTCGTCTCGCATACCGTGGCCTTCATGTATCCCCACAGGCAGAAATTCAAGGGAGTCAGGTCGGGGAATTGCGGTGGCCATGCGAAAAGTCCATGGCACAATACAAGTAATGCATATCGCCCAGTTCTGAGTTAGTAAACTGATTCATCCTTCTCCTGCAAAGTTCTGACCTGAAATGATCCCGCTTCCCATTCTTCCATAAGGCACATTGCCCTCTAGCTGTCGCCATTGAGTGTAAATCTTATTTGTTATGGTATTACAGACCAGTATGTTATGTATGGCAACGACCTTTTGAGACACCCTGTATACGCCCCCTTCCTTTAGAATTGTAATAATAGCGCATTTAGCTCCTTTAGCTGTAAATACTGTCCTTGACCCTTCGTTGTAGCTTAAGGGCATTGCTAGTTTATACGTACTTACTTTTTTGCTTTCAGGCATATCAGTGGCCAATGCAATTCTAAATCGAATATTAATAATCTTATTTAGATACGGCTTTTATATTTAGTGGAAGTTGCACAGTATGTATATATGTATGTATATATATATATATATATTATATACGGTTTTTTTTGGTAATTATCCAGGTGGTTTATTTAACATTTAAAAAGTGTAATGATAATTAACCTCCTTTCTTTAATTCTATAATTTTATTTATCAAAATATTCGATTGTAAGACTCTTTTAATTTTAAAAACAAAACAAACCCCCTCATTTTCTCCTTTTCACAAATCTACCGATATAGAATAATCAATTAATTTTTCTTTATCACAGCAAAATGACAATTAAATTAGTTCAATCGAATTAATGAACTTACAAGTTCAATAATGTCTATTCTTGCCTAACCAATTTAATGCATTGTTACATTAACTCTGTCAGGAGCATAAAAGTTCCTTTTGAATTATCATCCTAAAGTATTTTTCTTTTATAAATTATTCTGTATCACTCTGCGTAGCAAGCGATGAGATATTCTCTATGCAATAACCCGCTTAAATTCACAGCATGCACACACAAACATATATATATATGTATACATATATGTTCTCTGTAAAATTCAGGGAATTTCTGTTT
>KK112790.1:15515-91160 GCA_000611955.2 Stegodyphus mimosarum | reverse complement strand
AAGTGGCGAATCATTTTTAATTAAGATAATGATTTTATTAATTAGTACGCTGCAATTTTACTCTCTTCAACAGATTCCAAAAACTTTGCAACAAGATAAAACAAATCGAGACATGGGAAATAGAATAACAATAAACAAGACAAATCGAAAATCCTCATCATCGATAGTTATTCTTCTCTAGGATGAGACCACCTCTGTAGAAGAGTGAAAATTATCTGGAACGATTCTCTCTTTATATATATATATATACATATATGGTGAATATATATGGTGAACGTATATGTATGGTGAATTTTCTCTCTTTCTCTCTCTGTCTATATTATATGTATATACACACATATATAATTTTTACAGTTTCATACGAAATGAATCTTATGAATAGCCATACTCTACTCTATTAAATCCTTTCTCACTGTTCATATTTATACATTTTCTTCAAACAATATAGAGTCGAACCTCTATTGACAGACATTTTACTTTAGAAATCACTGTTCATCAACAGACAGTTCCTGAATTCCGCGATCCTTGAAATAAGTGGCCAACCCAATGCACTCCCATTTAGGGGGCCCTTCTTGATAAAGGACAAAAGCTCTGGTCTCGTGAATGCCCACTATCGGAAAGTTCGTCTGTACACTTTTTTAAGCACTTTTTTCATCATTGTTTCTTCTTTCGTTCTACATTTAATACTTATCTTCATTTGAGGCTTTCCTATTATATTCTTCTTTAAGCTCTGCTTTAAACCTGTGTTATTTTAAAATTTTCATTTTTTTCGAACGAAAATAATGTATTGATTTTTCCTACTTGCTTAAATAAATATCTGGCGCCAGATTTTAATTACTCTTCTGAACATATATCTTTGTTTTGATTTGATTTAGTTAATTATGACAAAGCACATTAGGGATATCAGCCTAAGGGGAGGAATGCCTTCGTGGAGGACTTTCTAAGATAAAATGGCTTGTAAACAGGTTACACATGTAGAAAACGACGCAAACGCCCATGCAGGCAGTCCATTTGTCTGGAATCGAACTCGGGTCAGAATTACCAGAGTTCATCGATTTTACCGCTCGGAAAACATATATCTTTGCTGTTTCAGAAAAGCAGAACATGTTACAGTAGCCATACATTACAGCATTTTTTTTTTCATTTATAAGCTGCTCTATTCTATTACTTAAGATTTCATTACTATTATTTCTAAAGATATAAAGTATCATTTATGTTTCTAACCCGTTATTTTACGTTAATATCCTTTTCTACCAGTCTCGTTTCTATTTCTGTGCCGGAATGTAAATTTCTAGCTCGCGTGATATTCAAATGAGGTTAAAAGGAAAGAGTATTTAAAGGAAGGTATTGGAGGTTAAAATTAGAAAGACCGCTAAATACCTGGGTATTACTTTTAATACAAAATTAAAGTCGAATGATCACATAATATTAAAAGTAAAGCAAATAAGGTTATTAATAGTCTATTTTCCTTGTTGGAAAATATGGGCCTTAGGAAGAAACGTCTTATTTACACCTCTGTAATCAAACCTATTTAGTTTATGCTTCACTTGCATGGACCTCTGCTACAAAAAATTACCTCATTAAATTACATAAAAAATTCAAAATCATTTTCTTCTCTTTATTATGAATGCTCATTATTATGTCAGAAATTAAACACTCCACGAAAACTCAAACTTAAAACATCGAAATTTTAAATCAAAGTACTTAGTTGTGAGCACGTAAATTCATTCAACATCTACAGTTATAAAATACTTGAGAAGGACTATGATCTAAGACAATTTACTGCACACCACAAAAATAATGATAATTCTACTACGTTGTTTTTATAAATGCATATTCATACAATTTCTGTAATTGCATTTGTTTTGTATTTTTATTGTATTTATATTGTATTTTTATTCAGTTTTGATCTCTTTTCCATCCTATTGATATAGAATGGTTAGCTCCTTATTTTGAACTACTGTTTTTGTACTGAACCTACTACACTTACATTTAGATAACTTAGTACTCCGAACTGAGGCTGAGCTAACAGTTGACAACAACCCAAAGCAGATGCTCTCACCGGTCTTCTATTGTTTTCACCTGGCCACAAAGATATTTTTAGTACTTTCTGTTTCTCGAAATTACTGGAAGGCAATATATGGGTTAGTTACGGTTACAGCTAATATAGTGGTCAATTACATTTATTCAATTACCATACCTATTACGGTTATACAGGAACTGGACCAAAACGTCGCCAAATGATCAAGTTTGGGGAGTTTTGGCGATTTCCCGCCAAATTTGAAGAAAAAAATTAGGCGCCCAAACGGTTGCCATCTTGGCGATATTTTACCAGATTCCCGAGGTAATGTTAAATGGTCTTGCCGCTGTACTCTTACTTTTCCTGCATAACCTTCCTCTTTAGATTTTTCATGTTATATTACACAGAAAAATATAACAATTTCACGTGTAAACTTTTCTATCTGTGTACAAAATGCATACCAATATTATAAATATTTACATTATTATTGTAATTAATGAAAGATATTTCTAATGCCAGCATTCGTGTTTACTACTAATATCTCATATTATCTTTGGTGCTTCTTGCTTTTAATACTGTCATTCCAGTTAGTCTGCTTATTAGTTATTTTGTTACTTGCATTTCCTTTACTTGCTCACGTGTTTGGTAATTCTGTTTATCCGTCTTTCTTTTTCTGTTTTACGCACTTAGGCTCTTATATGGTTTCGAAAAGCAAAACTGAATGGTACCCCTCAGCCCTTTGAAAAGGGAAAGTTTTGCTAGATGTCTTCTTCGGACAGTGCGAAGACCCCTGTGGTGTCTCAGTGGGAAAGGAAACTTTTTGTAGCTCATTCTGCTTTACGAGATTATAAAATTCGGCGCGCAGATGAATCAACGCCTTTTCCGAACAATCGGGTTATGCCGTTTTTCAGACGTGGGAAATTACGTACTTTTGTGATGCCTGATGCAATAAAACTATGCATGTTAATTGTGATATTCTAAAAAAGGGTATGTTTCTTTCTCTAAAATTATAAGCCGTCTTAAAACTGGCAAGTCATCAGGTATCAGGATATAGTAAAAAATAAGGAAGTTTATAATTCTTTATATGCAATTTTTTCTGTATGCGTTAAAAGAAAATTTTAATAAATAAAACAAAGTTTGCTGCCATTATTCATTCTCAGTTTTTGTCCAACTTGGAAGGTATTCAAAATTATTATTTTGCATTCTACAATATACCGTTGCGTACCAACGGTTGAGAATTACTGCTTTATTGTAGAAACATTAGTTTTTTTTTTTTTTTTTTTTTTTTTTAATAAGATTAGAATCCAATGTAACTTGAACGTTTCGATCTTGTAAATAGCTTCTTATAATACAAAGTATGCTTCTAGGATAGTACGTTTTGATCAAAGAATCCATTATATCTGGCCACCAAAGAGTATCAAATGCATTTTGTATGTCCAAGCTGACGATTATGGAATGAAGGTTATAAGATCTATTTTCTTGAATTATCGAAATTAATTTAGTTATTGCATTTCTGTGGATTTACCCTTGATGAAGCCAAACTGGAATGATTCTAATAAACTGTTATGGGATAAAAAATAAATCAATCTTCCTAATAAGATTCTTTCTAATAGTTTTCCGAAACAGGTAATAAGCAAACTTTCCTGTATGAGGTGGAAAGAGCTGCATCTTTATCGTCTTTGGGAAACAGAATTGCTTCTGCTAGTTTTGTTCCAATTGGAAAATGTTAAAATGCTTGGATAATGCTTATAATCTGTTTGGGCGATATTTTAAATAGTTTTTATATAATAGCATTATCTATTGCATCTGGTCCTGGTGTTTTTTTAAGATTTATATATTTAACATATTTTTCTATTTCCAAGTAATTTGAAAGAGATTTTATTGAACAGAAATTGAAGTTAATAAAATTATTCCTTTAATTTTATTTGATGTGGAGTATCTTAAGTAATTTTATCTTCTTTAAATAATGTGGATAATAGGAAATTTAATGCATCACTGGGAGCTTGCTGTAGGAAGAATATTTGCTAGACGAAATGTTCTTTCTGTTGCTATACTGAAAGCTTGACCATATGTATCTATTGTATCACTACAAAAGTTTCTTCAAGATTCATGTTTAGCTATTGTAATGTTCCTTTTATATTTTGCTTGCAGCTTTTTATATTGATGCGGATTATTGCATCCTTTTTAGATTGCTTGTCTACAGAGTTTCCGTAAATTACTTCTTTCTTTTGCTAAGCCATTGTTCTACTAAGAAATTTTCGTAAATGAATGATAAGAATTCTTCGGAAATGTTTTTGGCAAGCTATAATACAATGTTTAATTAGTTGGTTATATGCTATGTCTGAGGAGGAAGTAGATTGACATTCTTCAAAGCTTTTGCAAAGTGTTGGAATAAATTGGGGTATATTCCTTTTCAGTTTTCTTAAGCTTCCATAATTTGATTTGAAATATTTTTTCACTATTGAAGTGACAGAGGTGGTAATGCTAAAGAAAATGGCTTTGTGATTATTTAGGGTTATCATATTAGAAACTTTCCAGTTTTGAAGAGGCTAGGTTCGATGATATTAATGATAGATATGGCCATCCTTTAGCTCGTGATGTTTCAAATGCGGGAGGTGAACCTGTATTATTGAATATTACTAGGTTATTGGATTCGATGAAGTCGATAATAGATGCAGATCTGGAATTTTCTTTTATTGATCCCCAAAGGGAACTAGAAGCGTTAAAGTTACTGCGGGCTTCATGGAGGCCCACTAAGAAACAATATCCACTAAGAAACTAAACCCTTCCATTGTGTTTACAGGAGCCGGTGGAGTCTGCTACTTTGATGGGGCCAGCTAGAAGTTGGCTGATCTTGAGCCATTGATCCAGATTTATTCGGGTGCCATATGTAGGATATAGTATGCTTAGCTATCGTAAAATGTAACTAGATCTATCTAAGTGTTGTCCCTAGCGAATTCTTGCACAGGCTTGAGGGTGAATACAATAAGGTAAGAGTGTAATAGACACTTTTATTGATCGAAAAATATTTAACAGAGGGCACGGATTTACTTGCTTATAAAAAAACACCACAACCTGAGGTGAGAATTTAAACGTTAACGTAACAATAAGTTTATAGTAGTGCGAAACTATAAAATTCAATTTAAGCTAATAAACCTACACTGCCAGGATACTAACTAACAAGAATACGTAAAGCTAACAAAGTAAAATAATTATTAGTAAAAATAAGCAACCTTATCTCTGCAACGTGGGCATTGCATAGATAAAACAGAACGGGAAGGAGGATTTTCGTTTATCTTATGATTCACTGTTGGTGACAGGTATGGTTTGGTTTATTTGATTACGGCAAAGCCCTCGATGGCTATCTGCCTAAGGGTTGAGCTGTCTCCGTGGAACTATTAGTAACCAACTTTCAAATTACAAGCTACCAACAACACGATTCCAAGTATTTGTTATGTATAGTGCTTCAAACTGCATACTGGATTGCCTTAGTAGCTTATTTCCATTTGCGAATCTTTGTTACCTAAACATACCTAAACATATATTAATATTTATATATATATCTTTGCTGCCTAAACAGAAAATGCGATTCGTTGTTCAAGACAAGGCAGTGCAGCTTTACTCACATGGAAAAATATTTCTGTTTATAACTGTAAGCATTTTCGAAGATGGTAATAGAATCAGCAGAACATGTTTCAAGGTATGATAAGCAAAGGCTTCTTCGGGCAGCATAAATAGAACAATGGTTATATATATTAGAATAGACAGGAACGAGCATTTGAAATTTGTAGAACGGTCGCAGTTTTACAACTAGTCAGGAAGTACGATGATTTTTTTCTGTAAGATGTTCCCTAGCTGACTCCTGCATCTAACCGTTACGTCGTATTACCTTCTTCTTTCCTCTGACTTAGTTGTCATTGCCACATCTGTTGCTACTGTGTTTATGGTCAATGTATTATTACGATTTATACCTTCTTCATGTGTGGTATTGGCATCTCTCTTCTGCTGTTCTAATGATACAATTTCATATAAATTCGAAAGTTCAGTCTAAAGAGATCTTTGACGTGTCATCAGAGTTTTTAGTTCACTGACTATCATTTCTATTAATTATATTAATTAATGAAAAAAATCACATTTTAAAACTTTGCAACAATTCACAGACAATATCCTAGCTATAAGTCGCTTCTTGCGCTCAAGAAGCTGTAAATTCCCTTCCCTCGGTAAAATGCTTTCCAAGTATATGAAAATGTCAGCTGCCTATGCTAATTAGTTCTAAGTAGAGCAGTTTTAGTTGAAAGTAGTTGTTATACCGATCTATCTCTCGAGTTATATACATTCGTGTACAGTCCATGTTTTACATTAATTTAAATATTTGTTTTTCTGAAAAGGCAAATCAGCATTACAATTCACTGAGTACTTAATGATCTTCGAATTTAGAAATAACATTGCACAATTGGGAGAAATGAAGTTAATATACTTAGATGTATCAGGAAAATAACAAAGAAAATGCTGAATGATACATGAGATAATTTGCTTTAGTATATACTTCTCAAAGAGGGGGAAGGGAGAGTTGTAGTACAAACTACTCGTAAGAAGAATAGTATTAACACATATCAACACCTTTCTCTTTTCATTAAGCTTCCCTTTTGTGTATCTAGTAATATATACTCGTTCCCTACTAGCCAATAAGAAACAAAAGAAAACTCGTATGGGTGGGGGGTTAGCATCATAAATTCCTCCCCTTTTGTAAACGACAATCGTCCAAGCATGAAAAGTAACGACTGAAAAGTTAGACTTCCTACCGAGGAGGGTGTTTCTCGCTTGACCCCCGACCCCTTAGTTAAACGAAGAAAATCTCACTCCCCCCTCTTTTCTCTTTAGCACGGATGGGGGAAAAAATAAAAACCTAAACCGTGACACCTGCTTCATCACAATGCAAATCCGACATTGGGAAGTTTGACGTTTTGAACTCACCACCATAAATTTTAGTACGCGCCAGAAAGTAACCTATTTCTGTCAATGTCCGTTCATGTTCCTTATTAGGCTCTCAGATGAAGTTCTATCACTTTGTTTTTCTCCAAGAAACAAAACAGAAAAAAAGAAACACGTGTTAATTTTCTAGTTGTTGGTGAAGTTATTGTTTCTGACAACAATATTCTTCAATGTGGTTTCAAGCTGCAACTTTAAGATAATCTTTTTCTGAGTGACAGCGCAGTATTTTGAAACTTATTGCAGTAAGTAGCACATGTCAATATATAATCAGTACTTTGCGATTTATGAGATGACTGGTGCATGTAATTTCTTTCGTAATGGCTTATTACAACACGTATTTAACAAGTTTATGATGCAAATCCTAACTTGCTATGATCTCATTATGCCAATTAGGACCTTGTGATTCATGCGCTTCATGTTTCACGCCGTTCATATCTGAAAAGACGACATGGGCTTAACAAGTCTTAATGAGAATCATTTCTTCCTAAGACCGCATTGGCTCGATTATACCTTAAATCTAAGAATTCTATGCTGCATGTGATTTCTGACTGAAGGATCTGGATTATAACATGGAATTAACAAATTCAGATGCAGCTCGTTACTTTTAAGTACGTGTTAAACTAGATACTTAATATATGCAAATAAATTTCGAAATCTGAATTCATATTTCGATAATATAAATCCCACTGAATTTAAACACGAAAAAAACGGGGAAATGATCTACAAAATCAACAGTTTTCTATCCCCCCAAATAAACGTTTTTCCTTATAACGTCTGTAATAAAACTGTCTTGTAAATCGTTCTTAGTTACTTGTTCTATTAGCGAATGAAGATGTTTTGCAACTGAAGTTTTATTTCTTCAATTCCATTCTAATAAATTTATTGCGTTTCTAACTGTACGATGAAAAATTTTGTATTTCAGCTCGAAAAGATTCAGATTGCATCTAAATCGATACTTTATTAATTGACAGACTTTACATAATTTTGATACAAAAAAGGACATTTAAGACTTAGTTTATTTTAATGAGCCTTTGAAGTACTTTTATACGAATGGCTAAAACTTCTGAAAAGTGTTATTTTGTCCCAGGGTTAGCTGAAATGAGGTACTTTGGCTTGGATTTGCAATGACTGAATAAGCTCATTGCACGGAATGACGTAGCTTTTCACATGCGTAACCAATTACTATGCAGTTTGCTTCCAAAAATCGTCTACCAAGAAGTTTTCAAGTATTTCTGTTTTCAAGTAAGCAAGCTTTCGCCTTGTCATAAGAACTTAAGCAGTCACTTTAATGTAATGCCGAACATTAGGATTCAACAGTTCTCTTTTTATTACGAATACCATTTCTTTCGTCAATCTCGAAAAAGTCTCTCTCATAGAATTCTTATTAATTATGTTATTACATTGTAAACTGTAATGAGCTAGTTAATTGTGCTCTCAATTGGCAAAGTTGTAATAATACTGATAGACAAAATTATAATTATTCTGAAAACTACCGAAAAAAATGTGAAGTTAAAAATTTCTAAATTTAAGCTTGAACAAACTAATAGCTCACGCAATGAAACAGTGAGGGCGGTTTTTGCTATGCTGCTCATAGAATCAATAAATATACTGAAATGAAAGCTATATTTATGAGTTTTTCCTACATAAGGTCAGTTTTTAAGTTGCCATTATTATTCTTATCAAATAGCATGTTGAAATGATATTTATTAATTTGAAGTTGACTTAATTCACAGTTCAGTTCTTCACACATACAGGGTGATTCGCTAATAGACTGACAAACTTGCAGGATGTGTGGGGGGTACAGGGTACAAGTGCCGCAGTCGCGAGCTAAGTTGCAAAGAAACAGAGAAAAAGAATTGAAACAGCAACAAATTAATGTGACAGAAAACATTTTATTGAAAGGTTGTATTACGACCAGAAGTCATCTGACAGGCTTCACAGCGGCACTACCTGGAATTCCTTACTTCTTGAAGATTCCTGGCATGTCACAAATCCGGCTGCTACAGATGTTCGAGCGACGAGATTTTCAACACCAAACTCTTCATGTGACCCCAGAAGAAGAAATTCATGCATGGTAGGTCCGGTGATCTGCAGGTCAATGAAGCAGGCCATCACAGCCTATCTACCGCTATCCAAAGGTTACGTCGAGGTGTCGGCGGAGGTCAGTTGTGTAACGTGGAAAAGCCTCGTCATGCTGGTACCACGTGAAGCGGTGTACCGACGAAGGAACATGAGCAGCGTCAAGAAGTTCTGGCAGGGCTTGTTGCAAGAAGATTAGATATGTCCTACCGTCAAAAAGACTAGGCAGAAGGTATGGTCCAATGAGGTAGAATGCAGGCCCAACTATTACCCAAGAAACGCTCTTGAGTCACATGTGGTTGGGTACGATGATGGTTCTCCAAAGCCCTCACATGGGCGTTATGTTGACTAAAGGCTCCCTCACGCGTGAAATATGTTTCATCCATGAATAATACCGACGTAGCAAACATCTGTAGTAAAAGTACGATCAATACCTAACAAAAGTAAGGTCTGTAGCATTCTCTTGCGGGACACATGTAGCAAACGTCCACTGGAATGGATAATCCTCAGGCTCTAATAGTTGGAAGCAATGATGATCGTATGTACTCATTTGGTTTGATGCGAGCATCCTTCTAACAATTAATAGAGATAAGCCCACTTGTTGAGCTATAGCTCGAGTACTCGCACTTGGATTGCCTTATGCCAGACGTAAAACTGAATCCTCATTGCCAGGTGACCTCGTCGTTCTCTGTCGATTCATGTAGCTCTCGTTAAAGAACGAATCTCAAGTAGCCTTCTGTTCACACTTGCGAAGTTCGTTTGATATGAGCCCGCCTGTTCAGGTAATGTTCCTGGTACCATCGCCCAGCGGCGTGCCCGTTACAATTTGCAGCTACATACACGATCAGCATACCGGCCAGTTCATCGCTTGAATATGCTTTCTTCTTACTATCTCGTGAAACGGATCGCAGATGACGACTTCCAGCAGAATCACTCCTCCCGCAACCTTCCGTTCAACGCCATCTTCCGCAAGACTTCTAGAACGTAAGAAATTCCATGCAGTACCGCTCTCAGGCCTGCCAGAAGACTTCTGGTCGTAATTTACAACACCTGTTGCAGTACAACCTTTCAATAAAATGTTTTCCGTCCCATTAAAATCTGTTGCTGTTTCTGACCTTTTTCTCTGCTTCTTTGCACCATAGCTCACAACTACAGCATTTACGACCCTGCATTCCTATGTCATTCCGAGTCGTTTGTGTACCCTTTACATGCCCTGCAAGTTTGTCGATCTGGTAGCGTATCACCCTGTATATAGGTTTGCCCTATTGTAGGAAATTTTTTGGCACGTGACTTTTGCGAAAGATGCATTGGAAATTTTTTCGGTTAATGTAAGAAATTTGAAAAAAATTCATGCTTTTATGAAGAAAGTTTAAAAGCGAACCTGAGGCTTAGGGTTAGTTTTGCAGAATGAATAATTTGTGAAGCAATGTTTAAATGTATAATGAAACAGCAAGCCGCGCCAGGGCAATTTTATTTGATGCGTTAAGCGCTGGCAATAATTTATTTATCAAATGCCAAGCCATTGACCATCAAGTCATTAGGCAACGAGCTCTCCAATACTTTTTTACAATACAATTTAAACTCTCAAGTGCAGAGCACACGTCCAGATGAGCAGCATCCATGATTTGTACAGAATCACGCAAAGTACATAAAGGAGAGGAAGTCAGGTTAAAACGAAATAAATGAACACCAAGGCAGTCATGACCAGTCAACAGTTTAAACTCAGCCACAGCAGTAGCACGAAGAGAGTCAAAGACACAGTCAGCTTCCAACAGCACCCTCCATGATTTATTTTCAGAAACACTGTCAGCAGCATTACAAAAAGATTTTTTATAAATCCTATTAATTTCAAGTTTAGCAGAATGAAGAGTGCTGGCAATAACTATGTCAGAAATTTCTACTCTTACTGCTGTAACAAACTGCTTCACAGCAGCAACAGCAAATAAAAAAATATTTATTTCTGACACTGAGGCAGGTGCACATTGAAAGCACAGATATATTGAGCTCACCCATGCAAAATTATGGGATATTAAGAGCTGAACTTTGATTTTTTTTATCAAGCAGTCTTCTGTATCTTCGACAAATTTTAGCATCACATCATCAGTCTTCCGTTCAACGTCTTCCTAAATATTAAAGGCGAAACTATATTTTCCTTACGTTGTCTCAAAGGCCAGCATATTGGTCATACCATGCTTGCTTTTAGTTGTATTTTAATTTAGTAATTATGATAAGATAAGCTAATATTTGGTGGGGGCTGTGAACATTAAAATAATGCTTACATACAAAATAATAGTAATTGCATCTTTACTCTATTTCAGTTTGAGAAATGATTTACAGAAACCTTTTATTTTCGTAAAGTGCAAGAAATCTGTATTCTACAAACTGAGCTAGTATTTGAATTCAATTTCATGAATTGAATCGGTTATGTGTACATCAGAAAGTACTGAAATCTCAGTACTTGATGAACTTTGAATGAAAGAGTGAATACAGACAAAATTTCACCCATCTAAAGACAAAAAATCATAGAATATCTTCGACCTAAATTTGAGGTAGAAATTTGAATGATCACAAAGAAAAGAACTTAAAGCATCCAATTAAGTTTCGATTTTTAATGCTGTTAATGGCTCTACTAATTCTAACTGCTTTATATAACAAATTATTACGACACGATCTTGGTTTGTTCCAAAGAAATTGAAGTAGTGAAAGATATATCTTTAAGTCGTTGAATTAAATCGAATACGGCAAATAGAATAAAAGAAAATATTCTTTAAACAATTTTTATTACATATATTTACATTTTATTATACTTACACATCTACACCAATTGAACTGAACAAACGTCTTTGAAGGACGAACCTTTGAATGAAGAGGACGTTGATGATCGTGACAGTTTCTTTGAGCAGAGATGATTGATGCTGATTTATCATGTATAATTTAGGTGTCCAAATGTCAGTTTCACGCTCTCCAGAATAAAACTTCTGATTTACTCAGGGACAGCTGACTGGCCAATTTGACACGCCTGATATGAAAATCGTTTGACGAATTTATTGCATTTCGATACATTAATTTTCGAACCATTTCCTTTTGCATTTGGATAGATGTGAACAATTTCAGATTTCACCACTTGTATAAACGGAACCGAACTATGGATTGTAAGCCAGGATATACAAGAAATATAGAAAAAGTGCTTAATATTTTTACTAATAAGATGCGGTTGATGTATAAAAATGATATGATTTATGTGAGTGATATCCCACTTATATAAATTCATGGCAATTTTTATACATCAATCGTACCTGTGTTCACAGTTGTATCACAGACATCGTGTACATTACATATGCAAATAATCAAGGTTTATCTTAAATGAGTTAATTAGCTTTCAAAATAATAACATAAACAGAAATGATGCAGAAAATCTCTAGTACCTTACCAAATCTCAATATGAGTAACATTCGTATATATTAAGCTTTTCAGATATTACAGCAAAATAGTTTTCTCTAAATATGCTGAGTTATGTTAGTTATATAGGGTGTTTTAGTTAGCCTGTTGAGATATTTACTCAAGCACATACCTAAATTAATCAAGGAAAAGAAGCGTCTGTCTTTGACCAACGCCTTGTGCACATTATAACTGACAGTGCTATATTTTCTCCAGCTCCGTTCTAGTTTTTATGGCAAACATTCCGGAGGAAGGATCCAAAGATCTCTTGCCACGCCGCAAAAAGTCCATACATGTATAAATATCCATACCTTCTTCTCTGGAATCCGAATTCTGGTGCAGAGATATAGCGGATGGCATTGCTAATGATCTTACCAACCACGGTTAACATGTGTATATAAATTATTCTATGGTTTCGGTTAAGAAGCTATTTTCTCACTTGCTTTATATATGGTACTAGGAAGAGCTAACTGCTTAAATATTATGGTTGCTTTTCAAAGTATCTATGGGTCAGATTTTCTAGTAAAACTTTTCAAACAAGTACCTTTCCCAAGGCACAGAGTTCTCTACAATTTTACAGTAATTAAAATCAGTTTCTTATAGGCTGAGGTCTTCAGTGCTTTAGTCGTAAACATGCTTTTTACTTAGTACTCATCTAAAAAATCTTTAACGATAAGTCAGCAGATTTCTCGGACGCTATTAGATAAGTCTGTGTTTTTAACACTATGGCTGTCGGCACGATTTCTAGTTGTACGAAAGTTAAATGTCAAAATTTGATGAGATTGGTTATAATTTCAGACAAATTTTATTAATTTCCTACTTTCTTTTTTTTAGCCCAAAGGGAAAATTTGCCCATAAGGGCAATTAATTTCGTTTTGGTGTTTTATATCGTTCACTACAAAACGGGGTTTCAGTTTTCAAATTGTTGCCACAAATATTAGAGATCTGCATTATATTTAAAAAATTAAATAATGAAAAATATGCATGAATGTATGTATGTTTTTCGCATTGTGAAAAAACAACGGTACTTACAGACATCAAATTTTGAATAATGTAGTCCTCCACCAGAATATGTGCATCTGGAAGCCGAAATTTCTAATTTGGAATTTGTTTTATTAGCCATTTCATATTTCGTAAAACTTTACGAATTTTTGATCAACAAACTCAACGATTTCAAAGCAAGCAATGGCAACACTGTACGAAAAAAAATTATCTCCAGCGCGCAAGACTGTGTATCGAAAATTCTAAAGATACGCTCTTTTTATTTTGTGATATTGCTGTTGAATTGAATTTTAGGGTTTAACTGCGGAGAACATGCTATTTAATAAGTAAATGTAACATACAAAGCATTAAAAAGCGATCCTTTGGGAGTAATATAAAATCTAAAAGCTTTCAGTTTTTTTTCCTACTATTAAAGCTAAATTATGCATTTTAATTTGCGCTGATTTAGATCAAGGATAAAGGAAATCATCGATAGTTTTATAGATTTAGGGACATATTGACCAACTGATTCCATTACTAATCTAGAACCATTTTGTCTCGCATGTTTAATAACATTATTACCTTGACTATGTAAGGCAATAAGGCAATAAAACATGAAAGCTGAGTTATGTTAGTTATACAGGTTGTTGTTATAGGATAATGTCGATATACTTCAAGATCAAGAGGACAAGTAACACAACATATAGAATTAACATTATTCTACTTATTGTTCTATGAAGGCTCTCCTTCGACAAACTAGTGATGACTTAATGAAGGGCTTTCTAATTAAAACTAGTTAGTATTTGTATCACATATTAGGGAAGTCAAGAAATCTTATAAAGCTAACCCAGTCAGCCGCTGGGGATTTGAAATGCGACATCTATCAGATTTCCTTTGACTTCAGCCATTCGAGAACGAGAGAGGAGCAGAATAAGTTGAAAACTTCAAATGAACTTGCTCTGCTTTATGCGTTTCAATGGCAAATGTGCTGCATACACATATTTCAAATCGGTGAAAATAATGCGATATTTCTTTCTGTTTACTTTGTTTTGATAATATTAAGTGACTGTTTTATAAGAAGAAATCTAAAACAAAGTAAAATGATTTATTTTGCAACTTCACTTGATCTAATAGATGTGTACAATGGATGATATGAATGCTATTCATTTTGAGCCCTATTTTGATTTGGTGTGTGTTGTGAATCATCTGTAGATTTCAGCAAACGGTTTCTCTCTCTGTTATGGCTATTTTGAGCCTTCGATAATGTGCTGCATACACATATTTCAAAACATTTCTTACACTAAAATATATTGAAGTGACAGTATATATAAATTTGTAATTTTTATCTTCGAATGAAAATGCAAAAGAAATATACATAAATTTTCGATAACAAAAGATGAAATAACTGTAGATATGAATATACAAGCCGATATTTAATTTAAATTACAAAACACAATTTACAAGTAAAACAGTTTTTTTTTAAAATTCATAGATACATTTTCCTCCAATAAAGATGCTTAAGTTAAAAAGTTCTGCAGTAATGAAAAAGGAAAAGAGGCGATAAACGTTCTTTAATAAGTATTACGATTAAATTTACATGCGTAAATTGGTGTAATTAGATATATGAATGCTTTAAATTTACGCATGAATATAGATATTTATATATATATGTGGGTGTGTAAGTAAAAAGCATGTAAAAGATAAATTATAATTTAAATTAGCAGCAGCTCCTTAATTTGGTATTTCCACTCTCTATTCTAAAAATAGTAACCTTTTCCTGCACTGCGTCATTTTGAGACTAATCCATGTTCCATGTTACTCTTATACAGTACTGATACTGATTGTACTCGTACTAGTTGTCGTACTTTACTCGTACTATGGAAAATCGGATAGCAATGCACGGTCGGAAACGCTTCCTGGTGCGGTAGTGACAACACGAAACACAGGAAAGGAAAGGCACGAATAGGGTGAGACAACGTGTTTAGTATGCTTAGCACAGCAGAAACTAAGAAATAAGAACAAAAACAGGCAACGATGACATGGATCGAGATGCAGGCCTTACATCTCCAGATTATGGAAGATCAGATGTTCTGGAAACTACCAGGCATGTCCCGGATTTCCCCAACAAATGCCATGATGTGTGCAACAAGTTCCTCAGTACTGTTAACGGGAGATTCGTACACCAGTGTCTTGACATACCCCCAGAAGAAGTAGTCAATTCAAGTGGAGTCTGATGATCTTGATGGTCAATGCTACGGACCACCCCTGCCGATTCAGTGTTGAAGATCCGTTGCATTGAAGTTGAGACGCACATTTAGATTGTTAATGTATGCTAAAGTTTAACATTCCCAACATTTTAGCTGTACTAAACATAATAAACATGTTTTCTCACCCTGTTCGTGTCCTTCCTTTCCCCTGTTTTGTGTCGTCACTACGGCACCAAGAAATCTTTTCCGACGTTGCATTGCCATGTAATTTTCCATCATCTGGGTGTACTCTATCTCTCTGTAAGTTTATTATCGTTTTGCTGAAACACCTTGTATAGATACTTTACAACTAGTACGAGTTACATTTCGTGTACAGAGATTCTCCAGTTATACGAAATCGAGATTTAATTGGTCAGCTTGTGGATGAAGTAGTTACTGATCAATGAATCTTTATTTTACATTCTAAATAATAATCTATATTTTTAGCGTTCTGATACTTTCACTGGTTTGTGAGACAGATGTAATTTATGCTACTAATTAGACTAAATTCTTCTAAATAGGCAATAAGTTAACAATGAATTTACCCATTACCCAACATTAATAATCTTAAAGGATAAATGAACTTGTTTGCTGAAAATCGACTTTCTATGCAAGCTATTGTCTGAAACTCTGAACCCTTAATTGCACTTTATAAATATTCAGTATTGATTACACAGCAATGCAGTTGAGTTACCCCTTATAGTTTACACTTATGCTTTTCATTCCAAAATTTAAGTGAGCTACTCTAAATACCCTTCACGAATAATTAAATAATCCTTTGAGTTTTTCTGCCTTGACTTAACGTAATAATATCAAAGATGAAAAACAGTACCATTATTAACTTGTGATGTCCCCCGAAGCATCAGTAAAAGCCTCGAACACACCGCATAACATCAATTAAATAGTTTCAAAACGCAGCAATTAATAAAAGTCTACGTACTCCGATAAGATCTTGATCTTCGTAATTGGTTTATTCTTGAAGTGATCAAGAGATTATGTCATGATGATTCATCACTTTTGATGGAAAGGCTTTAAAAATGTACTGGATTTGACTTTCTACCCTCTTAGCTTGAAGTAAGTATATAAATAAAAATTTAAAGCATTGGCAACTTTTTATAATTTGAATAAATTGACAAAAAATTCACTTTAATGAAAGATAATGAAAATAAGAGACAAGATAAATTTTAGGCATGGCTACTTTGATTCTGTTCTAAGACTGCCTGCCTATGTTACTCAGCGTAAATTAATTAATTGTCTAACAATTAATTAAATAATTATTTACCCTTTGTTTCGCAGGGGTAAATAACTGTGGAAATATTTTCTAATTCCCATGAACATGATGGTAAAGTAATTTCGCTTTTTGAAACATAAAATGTTTTCTTCCCTTGATTTTTTCTTTTTAGTCCAAAGGGACAATCTGCCCAGAAGGACTATTAATTTCGTTTTGGCCTTTTAAGTTCGTTAGTAAGTGTTGTTTTACTTTTCAAATTGTTGCCACCAAATATTATCGCCCTGTATTATATTTAAAGACATTAAATAATGAAGAATCTGCATAAACGTATATATGTTTCTCGCACTGTGATAAAACGACGGTACCCAGAGCCATCCAATTTTGAATAACGTAATCCTTCTGCGAATATGGGCATCTGGAAGCCCAAATTTGAAATTTGGAATTTGTTTTATGATCGATTTCATATTTTGTAAAACTTTAATGAATTTCTTACTAACAAACGGAAGTATTTCAAAGGGAGCAATGGCAACGTAGTACAGAAAACACATTTTCATCTCCAGCCGTGAGACTGTGTATCGGAAATTCTGAAGATATTTTGCAATATTATTTTGCGATATTTTGCGATTATTTTGCGATATTGCTCTTGAACGGAATTTTATGGTTTAAATGCAAAGAATATGATTTTAATAAATAAAGGTAACGCACAAAATGCTAGAAAAAGACCCTTTAGACGTAATTTAAAATCTGAAACCTTTCAGTTTTTTTTTTTTCTTTCTTTTTTTTCAGTTTTTCACTTAATAAAATTATTTTTTCCGGCAATTTTATTACATCGTTTGGTAATTACTTTTACATTACAAGGAGTCAGCCAATGTGTTAAATTTGCTGTCTTTTTTATTTACCTTATTCGTTTTTTTAAGAATTACAAATATATGATTGTGCATCTATTGCCATAAAGTCTCACATGACAGAAGTCCAGCTTAAATAAAGTATTAATGAACATACTTTAGTTCATATCTTAATAAGCAAAGAATAATCTGAAATCTAGGCTCATAGATTCATTTAAAGCATACCTACGCGCTTACCCTCAAATTTCAGTTACAAATGTTCTTGCAAAGATAATAGAAAGGATGATAAATATATACAGCTGCACCATTAATTTTAATATTTATTACCGTAGGTTCTCGGTTATCCGTATATTTAGATTACCATAGCATCTTGATTATCCGAGGTAACTGAGACCATAATAAATTCAGATAATCCAAAATTTTATAAATAGAGACTAAATTTTATTAATATGACAAATACATAATTCTTTCCATAATATTTTCGTAAAATTGTTCATTCCAAAATTCCAAAAATTAGTGCTGAAGTGTGCTGTTAATAGTTTTACAAACTTATACAATTTCTTCTCTTGAATTGTACAGTAAGATTTTATTTACAAGACGACTCGTGCAAGATTTTATTTTGTGGCAAAAATGTTCATGAAACTTAGAGTAAACAAACGTTATCCAAACTTACACAAATAATAACATTTTTTGAAATTTTTGCTTACATTTTTATGAGACAAACATTATCCTTTTTCTCCTTTTTCAACCTGTTAATTTTTTTTTGTATTAATGATAATACAATTTTATCAACGGCTAAACGATCACAGAACTTTTTGATCAATAGAAAAAAGGAAGAAGTATTAAGATATTGCTTGTTACCTTATTAGCCCAAAAGAAACTTTAGTATCAAATGCGATATTAGTCTCGAAACGTTATTTTGCGTTAAATCATTTATTGCTACCAAATATTATCGCTCTGTATTATATTTAAAGAAACTACGTGAATGTATACATTTCTCTCGCAATATGAAAAAGCAACAGTACCTAGAGCCATCAAATTTTGAATACCGTAGTTTTCCACTGAAGCAAGGGCACCTGAAAACCCGAAATTTGAATTTCGAATTTGTTTTATCCTCTATTTTCTATTTTGTAAAACTTTAATGAATTTTTTATTAAAAAACTCTACGATTTCAAAGCGAGCAGTGGCAACACTGTACGAAAAAATCATTTTTACCTCCAACGCTCCACCGTAAATTCTAAAGATATGGTGCTTTTAAATATTTGATTTTGTATTTCAAATTTTGTCAAAAGCTAACACAGTCCAGGACTGGATAGTGGAACAGGATACAGACTTGAGTGATCATAACTACGTTACCCGTTCAACATATCAGAGCCACGATATTATTACGAAAGTCAGATTCAAAATAAAATATGGTAGTCCCTGCATCCTGCATAAACACCTTCTTAATAATATTGTAAGGATTTATTTTATTCTAACCAATTATTTTTAGTTTTCCTTTCCTTTCCCTCCTGATTTCAGTTTCCTGCCATAATGTAAATTTGTTACGATATAGTAGATGCTAATCTAAACGTGTTTCAGAAGCAGTATTTAAGCTGCGTTTTAAGAGTTCAAAAAGTAGTAGTAGGAGAATTAGTTCCGAGTTTATGCTGCGTGGTTGAAATTATTTCTCTATTCGGTGTGAGGCACCTTTCCGTTTATACTCATATTTCTGGGCTCGATTTTGCTGTGTGCAGCCGATTTAGTGTTAGTTAGAGCCAGTCGTTAGATATCTTAAGAGATAGATTCCACTGTAGCTCTGGAGGATTTGGATAATGTTATTGAGAAACTATCAAGGACGATTGTAAAAGAGCATATAAAAATATACGAGCTAAAGCCATAGCTCAGTGCAGCTGGTGCAACACCTCCATAGCAGTCAATCCTCAAAACATTTAAGCATTGAGAAAACGTTTTTAGTCATGTCAAGACCGAAAATAACGTGTAATAATATATATCATATTTCAAAGAGCCGTACACAAAACAGTCATTTTAGTTGCAAAAAATTCTTCATGGAAATTCTTTTATACAAAACAGTCAAAACGTTTGGATGATGACAAAGCTACATCTGTCAAAACCATCGACAAGTAATGAATGAAAATGGTGCGAGTTGTTCCCCGGTAAACATGGAGCTGTAAATAGATCGGTGCAGGTGATTAAATACATGAAAGACAACTCTGATGGTTTGTAACACTTTCAAGACTGAAAAGACAGTAAACATCAACCACTATAAACAACAATCTTGTGATAACCCTAACACGTTATAGTAACTGTGACACCTAATATCTCAATTTTAAGTTCTGTTAGAAATTCATACGTAAAGACACGGCTTCAAATTTTGCAGTTCCGTTAAATCATCATTATGAATATCTGTAATGTTTTGTTTTTAAGACTTGTCGAATTCCAGTGTCTATAGGTTCCAGTTCCATGTAATGTGCGCGGAACTGCATCTGCAGATTGTTATTGTAATTCTACTACTGCACAGAAATAAATACTCGATTGTCCTGCCTGCCTTTGGGCTGTTGTTGACTACGTAGTAAGTAATTTCTCTCTGGCTGGACATAATGACTTGAGACAAAATAACATGTGAGCAGTGCAGGCCTGTGCCCAAAATCCCTGTTTTAGACAGATAATCTGTTTGAAAACCGGGAGTAGCATATATATGACATGTTCCGATAACACTGATGATAATTCCCTTTTCACTAACATCCAGAAATGAAGTAGTGTTTCTTCGCTCTATTTTGAGCTTCAAATTTCAATCAATCTCAAGTTCATACAACACCCTACTAATGCATACATGCATACATGGTAGGTATTTTGTGCCCTCGGTAGTAACAGCAAAAAGATTGCGATCCCAGTCGCATTCGTTCATGTTGAGGGAAAGAAAATAGTGTTTCATTTTATTTTCCAGCGCAGGAAGCTGTTCTAAAATGAGACTGGAACAAATGTCAGTATCAGTTTGACAAGACACATCTCAACTTCACCCTATTCAACTTTTGGCTTCCAGAATTGCATTTTTTTCTTAACAGCTCATTCAGCTTGTTACTTGGTGACAAGGATGCTCTCTTCGTTTCGTGAAATATGAGCATTGCCCTCGCCGAGATTCGAACTCGGGACCTCCCGAATACGACTTGAGTGTGCTTCCAGTTTCACTACGAAGGCATGCGGAAAAAAAAAGAGAAAATACCTTACTAACCTTCTTTTAAAGGGCGACCGGAGATGAGGAGACTCAATCGCCCAAATCCTGGTTGGGACAAATTACCGTCCATCGACTTTTTAATTCGGGCGCCACTCATTAGGATTATCGATGCAGGAGACGTGAAAAATGAGCCAAGCCCTCACTGGGATTCGAACTCCGAACCTCTCGAATGCGCCATACGCTTTCCAACGCTTTAGTGGTGTAACGACGCCTCAAGTGAGCTTGTCGTTACACCACTAAAGCGTTGGAAAGGAAGTAGAAAATACCTTATAATATTCAAATTATATATTATTAAATTATCGGAACAATACTTTACTGAGAATAGAACCGTCGTGCAAAACTGTATACGACAGGACATGCCAGTCGTATGACTTACAGTTTGTCAAAAGAGTTGTATACATATGATAATAGTCATATCTGGTACTGTGCCTGTGTGATTTTTCATTTGTTTATATATGTTCCGCTGCAGTTAGGGACTGATTGACGGTCCAGTGGTCGTGTATCATCAGGTAGGTAGCTGGAAATATACCACTATATTTCTCACAACAAAACAGTCAGCCGGAAATCGAAAATGTTTGAGAACTCTCTGCTTCAAAAATTCAAGAGCTTTGCTTAAGTACTCTTCAGTGGTCGAGAGACAAAAACACTGAACACTGGCATCCGGGCTCAAATTCCGGTTCCACATTTTATGATTTTCTTCAGGTGTAATGGGAAAATGAGACTGTTTCCTTTAAAAATCATACGTAAAGGCATCCCTGCCCTTATTTTGTGTGCTTTGCCATACTAAAAATAATTCAAAATCATGGTTACAGTATGCATATTTTTCATATTGCCCATTTCTGTTTCATCATTACCCTCAGCATTACTTATATCACTGCAATTCATTTGGTTTCCAGATTTATGTTGTAAATTATTTCTCCGTTATCCAAAAATGAAAACTTGCTTCAGTGTTTTCTACATCATTTATTCGTCCCGAAGCATCATTTTAAGAGAAGTCTTCGCACTGTTTCATTCTTTGAAACATACCTACGAATTATTGCCAGTTAGTTTGTTTTCATCTTTATTACATGTAAATCATATATTTTTCCGTAATGCATAAAAGGAAGGCCATTGAATGATAAATTGCTGATAAGTAAGTCTAAGATCTTTCATTGTTAATAGAATTAGTAGATGTTACTGATTTCCAAAGGGCCCTTCCGAATGTTACTACGTCCCAGTGGTTTCTTTAATTTGTTACTGTCTTGGATAACAGAGATTTCGTTTGATAGAGGTCACCTTAAAGTAACCGCAGAGACTATCGGATGACTTATCCGTTTGTCTTCTAACTAAAAGTAACTCAACTTAAGAAGAAAATTAAAATAAAACTAATTTATTAACACTTCGACCTGACAGCTATATATAAAATAATAATAAAAAAATAGCAGAAACAGAACTCCACAAACTTGCTGGTAAACAGAAGACACATTGCAGCTAAATTGAATGCAAAATATGGAATAACACAACTAAATCTTAGTTTGCCCTTAATTATCAACGAAACAATAGCGGCTCGCAGAAGCTCAAGTCGATGAATTAAATGCAGTAGCAGGTGAGCCTAATGCTGCCAAGCGTTCTGCCAAGCTACAGAGCCCTGACCTTATTTATACTTGAGCTACTTTTTGGTCTGGTGGATGTTCATGAAAGAGAAAATCCGGAATAATAAGCTAACTTATCACAAAAAACCTTATATTAGACAGCAAGAAGTTTAATAACCTAGTGTTCGATTTATTGGGATTTTAAAAGAAAATAAATAAATTTTGCATTTCTTTGTTGTACAAATGATATCTTAAAGCTCACAACCTTTTGAATTCAACCTAGAGAAGAAAAATCGTTCTTCTAAACAGCATACTGTTATTTACACTCCGAAAATTTAAAATAGTCCTCTAAAATCGTATTAATGCAGCTATAAAGAAGGGGGCTAATGATTCGATTTGGAAAATCAAATTATCTGGAGAAGCTGCTTAATTAGAGAATTTTTTTAGCAAGCTTAGGTGGATTTAAGCAATGCTGGTAGAGACCACCGTGCCAGTGTCTTCGGGATATGAGCCTGGGCTGAATACCGAAGTAACCTGGCATGGCAGCGAAGAGGGTTATTGTACCGGAAAACGCATAGATGTTTGTAAGTGTATGCTATCTTAGCAGCATGGTGCCATTTAAAATACTGTCGACCCAAAAGCGCTCTCATGAAGTTCGTGGTAGAGAAGAAAAGCTGGAGACACTCATATCCTTCCCTTGTGTGGGGGGGAGGGGGAGGTTCTGCATCAAAACTGAGATAGAATGAAACACAAAGGGGGGCATCAACAATCAACAAGCTAAAATCCTAATTTGACTGACTGCTCCGTTGTCGGTTCAAAAATTTCATTGTCCAAAGATATTAGACAACAAAACGTCTGTAACCTAGTATTAATTTTATTGTGATTGTGAAACAAAATAGATAAATGAATTATATACATCTGGGCTACAAAGCGCATCTTAGTTTAACGTTCTGTTATGTTAATCTAACCAGTCATTTTATGCTTTTGATCGTTACTGTTACTTCTCCCTTCCGGTTTCTCTCCAGAATGCAAATTAGTTCGCGTGTATTTAAGCTAAGGTCTTTAGATTCCAAGGCAGAGCGTGTTCTGCCTCTGGAAGTCACGCTGCTAAATCATTGCTAGCTCAGATAACATTTGTAGTCTTCGATCTTGCATTTTTATTGCCGATATTTGAATATCTACCCCGGTTAGATTTGTGAATCAACTTCGAGTTAAATTGAATTGTGTAGTAGTTGACTACTTGCTTATTCTAAATTTGGATTTAGTGTTACTTTAAGTTACATCGCTAACTGTTTGGCTGAATTGTAAGCACGAATAATGTGTTTTATATTCAAGTTCTGATTTAGTAAATAAAGATTTGTTTAAAACTTCTCAACTCTCTGTCGTTAACTTAGCGGTGATTCGCTGTGAATTCGTCTAACGTTTGGTTACAATTTATGATAGCTAAAAAGACAGTTATCAAGTAATTCAAAAGTAATTGATTATGCAATTATGAAGTAATTGAAAAGCCATTGATGCTTTGTTAACGGCACTTCAAATAACATTCTGTGATTTAACCGCTATATATTCTTTGATAAAGTAAAATAACGATCATCTTTCTTTTTATACAAAGCAATAGCTAGCAGAAAACACATGTAAAGGAAAGCAACACATTAATCAACTTAAATACATTGCTGAATAATAATTGTCCTACACATACATGTATTAAATATCCAAGAAGTGAATGATAGCATTAAGCAAGAAATTATACTATTTTAGGGGTTTCAGCCATTTTTGTTTTCATTTCGTCATATTGCTATAATTTATTTACACTGTAGATGAACTCCCAATGGGCCAATATTTTTCATTCATGATATCAGCGCCAATCAGGCATGCAAAAATGATAAAAATAGATTAAACAAAATGAGACAGCGAGGGGGAAAAACTTGAAAATTAATCACCCAGTTCATCCAACCCTATGGTGGGGTATGTTCTTTCCTCCCCCCAACCGATAAATATGTTCCGTTTAATTCCATATCTTGCATTTAAAGAAACTGTCTTTCCACTTTGCAAGAGGCTAATTATGTATGATTTTTACCCATTACTTTTTTACCACACAATACGTTGTCCGATAAAACAAGGCTTGTTGTATTAAATGCCGAGTCACGATTCGAAAGGCTTGATTAAACGGGTGAATGTGGGGAAAAAAATTGTTTCAAATTTGCAGTATGTTTGAAAGGTTGAAATTAATGTTACCATAAATGCCAAACTTACCTCATCACGCCATTTTTGTCCATTTTTGTTCATTGTGTTTAAATGCAAAAGGGTGAGTTAGTCCATTTAGTGAATAGAAGGTTGTTACAAGGATTTAATCATTTGATTGTGTGTAAGTCTAGTATGCTTACCAGAATAATAGTCTGTGGATTGTAGTAACAAAAATAAAAAAATATTACATCTCGCATAAAGCAAAATGAGAATTAGCTTGCTTTGCAAAATTCATAGATAAACATGAAATTTTTCAATTATATTTGCTCTAGATGTATTCAAAATTAGTATAGCCTTTTAATACATATATATGTATGCCTATGTATTTTATATGGTATGTACAGGCCTATAATTAAAATCTTATTTAAGTATTTCTGCGTAGAATAGTGATATGTGTTTTTCCATAGCTTAACAGTATTTGAAACTAAAAATTTGGTGAATACAAAATCAGTTGGCATAAAGTTAAGTTATGGGCAGAAAGCTTTTCTTGCTCAAAGGACACTCCACTAGCAGACAAATGTGCTTCCAGTTACGCCACAAAAGCACGAGGGAGAAAATATCGTACAGAGCTCAAGACGAACAAGCTTATTTTTTTTTTTTTTTACAATGGCGGGCCCTCAGCCGACTTTGGCTTGGCCACTACTAAGGCCAGAAGTGGCGGTCACTTTATTATGGAGGCAACTAATAGGTGGGCCACCTTTGCCTCTTAACTACAACCATGTCTTCTCCGGGATTCGAGCCCAGGACCTTTAGTAAGTAGTCGGCTTCCTTAACCACTATACCGTCTGGGCGGCCAAACAAGCACTATCGAAATTAAAATTTTTCGAGTGTCAGCGAAATTAGAATTTTTCGAGTGATAATAATGTTGAGAAAATTTCACAACTATTAAGAAGCGGTCGATGATAAAGGATAATTTTTAACTGTAATGCTAAATACTTTTGTTGCCCCTGCTTATATGATAGTAAATGAAAATTTAAAAACGAGAAAGTTGTGTTCAAGATTTCTCCGGCTGTGCTAGTAAACAAGAAGGAGTATGTTTTATCATTTCATAGGCCGTATTAGAGAGCTCCAGAAATACCTTAGCTCTCGAAAATGGCAGGAATGTCACTATAGTCTGTTAGTCTGAAATCGAAAAATATGCTTATTTTCATTTTGTAGAGGAAGTTGTATCCATGCAAAATAGAACTCAATGCAACATTAGCCTGGCTGTTTGAACTACAGCTTCCAGATTTATTTGCAGAAAGAATACTAGCACTGTTTAAGGGTTAGTTATTTTACAAGCATTTCTGAAATTTTGCTAAAGAATTGATAACTTAAGATACTTAATGCTACTTAAGATACTTATATACTACTATATGCTACTGTATGTACTAATGTTAACGTAAAAATTAAAATATAATTGTATAAACTATGACAGGCTTACTAATTTAAGAATTAATCGCCCATATAAATTAAAGATATAGAAGAAGCATATCAAACTGCGACTCAGAATCACGTGCAGTTCTTTGGGCCACTTAATTTGTCAATGATCCAAAGAATCTCATATTTATCATTTAATTTTGAATCATTAAATTCCTAGATTTGACTGAAAATGCTTTGTTATAAAAGCTGACTAAAAAGCTTTAACTGAAAAAGCTTTGTTATAAAAGCTCTGGAGACTTCCTCATAATGACTGCTGAAGAAACTACAACTTTAAAAATCCCCAAAACTTAAAAGACACAGATAGAATTCAGCCAACCTTATCGCTTTATTCAACCAACCAATATCAAAAGATCTTGTTGTTGGAGAATATGACATTTAAATAGAACCATCATGCCTCCTAACGTCAAAAGAGTAGCATCTAATCTTGCCGTTGTCTCAAAAGTTAACAAGGAATAAACGTGTGACTTCACAGTTCATTCAGTTGGGGTATCGGATATAGCTGAAGGCCTTTTCCTCAAGAATCAATTGCTGATGTTTTAAAGACAAGGATATCAGCGCTGGAACTGGTGTACCCAGCAAACATTGATGGTGAAAGTCACACTGTCATGTGACGACTTACTGCTGTAGGACCTTTTCTGTAAACCCATTATCTATCGGACTTTAGGTGTGTCCTTCAAGCTGTTGTCAACAACAGGACTTCGGACTAAAAACGTCTTTTGAATACTTTTATCGACTTAGAGGGTACCAGAGCATTGTGCAGTACAGAGGATTCAGAATTCAGTTTCCTGAAAAATAAATAAACTACTGTGTTAAAAAAAAACCATAAATCTACTGAACTTTTCATTCTGCCAAGAGAGTGGTAAATATGAGATTAGCAAGATTCATGGTTCAATTTTGTGCCTGAAAGCTGAGGCAGGTCTGAAAATACCTCTTGTACAAACATATAATATCCCAGATTTTCTTTGAGCTACAACTGTGGCATGAATCTATTATTTGATTGGGCATGATAGCCTTAACGCTCCATTTTTTTACATTAGACTCGGGATGTGCTCTCTTCATAACTCTGAATTACCATGGACAGCGAACATTTAAACGCGTGTTTAATGGTTTTAATTCTGTCATCCGGAAGTAATGGAAAGCAAGTTGGCTAATAGCTTAGCCAGAGTTTGGTAAATAAATAACAAGATACACTGAATAATGTTGAACTGATTCATAGAACTTCTTTAAAACACGGTAGTGATCTTTTTAGACTAAAGACAGGCAAGTTCAAAAAATTAATTTTTAACGTTATGAAAAATTAATAAAAAGCTGAGGTAGAGCATTAACTGTTCATTTTCTGAATTCCGGCTCAAATGTTTTCCACAGAATTTCTAAACCATCTATGACAAGCATGAACCAGGTTTTCATCAATTACGCACAATGAAACCGAAAGTGTTAGAACGCAAAACGAGGCCCTAAAGGCTGATCGATTTCTGTTGAATTTTGATGCATGAGAAGTGTAACATACATAAAAAAAGATGATAAGATGAGCTAACTGCTCCTAACTGCAATCGTTAATGCACGTAATAAAATTTCATTTTTGAAAAGCATTTAAATGGTTTATTTAGAAACGATACTCGGTAGACAAAATTTGAAATCATCAAAAATAGCTTAAGAAATATGCAGAGCTATTAGGTATTTACGGAGCAGGAAACAAGACAAATGAACTGGGCCATTGCCTGGGTTCGAACACCAGACCTTACGTTTACCACTGCTTCCCAAGACTTCCACTTAAACCCCGAAAGCACGCGGCAAGGCGAGGGAAATCCTTTACGAGTTTAGCATCTATAACAAAAAGAATTTTTAAAAAAAATTAAATAAAGAGAAGTAGAAAAAAACAAAAAATCTGAAAGGTTTTAGATTTTAATGATCGTTCAAATGCATATGTTAAGATTTTTTATACCTTCGTTGAGCTAGCAGTCTACCAGTCTGCTGTTGACTCGCTCCTTCTAACCTATTTCTTTTTGTCTTTTTAGCTTTATTACCTAGCATCACTTTCCTCGCACTTCGTAAGCCGTAGACAATTCATCCGCAAAATTACAGATATTTTAACAGCAGCATATGTTTAGAATTCCCAATGCAATGTTGAATGTTGGCATGCATTTTTCAGTCTTTTCTCAGTTAAGCAAATCAACGATCACTTTTCTTAGTAAGATTCTTTTAATAAGAAATAATGTCCATGGCTCTTTGAAAAGTAGCGGGAGTACCACATAAACCGAATGGTATACCTAAGAATGCGTAAACTCCAGATTTAGTGATAAACGCAGTTTAATGAACATCCTCTGGTTTTATACTAATTTGAAAATAGCCAGAGGTAAAATCTAGCATTGTCGTATACTTTGTGGATTTAAATTGTCTAATTATTACTTCTGTAATCGGTAGTCTGTATGCAGGATACTTTGTGAATAAAATTTTCTATAGTCTTTGGCGAAACGCCAAACTTTAAATTCCGTACGAGGGACATCATTCTTTTTAACACGACTGGGCTTACGAACGGACTACTAGAAGGCACAATAATTTCATTTTTTAACATTTCCTTTACGTGCTCTTCTATTACTACTTCCTTCACTTCTTCATGCGTATAGGGCTTAGTCCTACAGGGTAAATTATCTCCTATGTCGACCGCGTGATTTACCACAGGAGTAAGACCCAGTTGATTACTAAAAAGATCTGCAAATTTTCTTACCAATTCTTCAATTTTCTCTTTTTCGTTCTTTTTAAAAGACGATATTTTTTTTTCAGTGCTTTATTTCGGAAGATTTTTTTCTTTGCCATGTCTAGCGTAAAAAAATTGAAATTGTTGTTGTTGAAAATTTATTCTTGCTTCCGCTGACTTGAGGAAGTCCATACCTAAAACAACATTAGCTTGCAAATTTTCAACTACAAAAAAAGTAACTTTTAATCCCTCACTTTTAACCCGCACGTATAGTGGCAGTTTTCTAATACAAGCACACCGTATTCCTTGGGCTGCAATCACCGCTGCACCTTTGGTGTTGCATAACTTATAGCTTCAGAAATTTTGTGTAAAACATTTTCGCAAAAAAATTACTCTGTGCTCCCGTGTCAATTAATGTGATTGCCGGCACATTGTTTAAAAAAAATCGTATTTCTGGTAAGTCCAAATGTTTTACCACCATCGTATTCAGATGTATTACGGAGGAGACTCTCAGATGTTTAACTGCTTTCTTTCCGCTGTTTACCTCCCTTTTGGTGAACGTTTCGTTTCAGCCAAAAATTTTGACTGCCATCGTTCATCTGACTTAGGCGAGTGGAAATTTCTGCATTCTTGCCTATACCTCTGCGTGCGTGCATTGTTGGAAATGCGGCAGCTTTCGTACTTTTGTGGACAGCTCAAATAGCTTTTCCAAAGTCGACGGGTTTCTTATCCCTATAAAATCTTAGGCCGGTGGGAGTAATCTCAGCAGGATGATTTGAACCACTTCCTTGTCGGGTTTTCTTCCATGTAATAATTTAACCACTTGAATTTTAAGTAGAATGAAGTTTAACAGATCTTCCCCGTTCCTCTGGTACCGGCTATATAGCTCAGCTTCCAACTGCGCATGATTTTTTACGACTGGAAAGGCTTTCAGGAGGGCGGCTTTGAAGTTTTGGTACGTATACGTTGGTGTCTCTGGATCTCCAAATAAAAATTTGCCAATGCCCTTATACCAACTCAAGGCTCGTCTTCGGAGAACTGAAATTGCTATAGCAGCTTTTTGGACGTCGCCAACTGGTGACGTTAGAAAGTTAGACTAGTTAGAAAGTGATCATCTAGCTGGTCAACAAATGCTGTTGATGAACCTTTGCCATCAAATAGGCACCGGGGCCTCATCGAAGCTGTCGTGGTGTCGACAATGTATCCAAATCCTTCCATAGGGTTGGGCTGAGCCACAAGTACTGTTCAAGTGGAAGGGGCCAAGTTGACTGTAGCTAGCATTTTCCATGGTTCTAAGCCGTTTCGGGTACCACTTGTAGAGTTTTCAAGTGCGTTTCGGGATCATAAAATGGGAGATCCTACTGAAAGACGAGGTAGCGAATTCTCGCTAGGTCTTGAAAGAACAGATGACTGGAGAAGAGGTTATAATAGCCTTTTTGTTTTAACTAAACGGAACAAAAATGCACTCGCAATTTAACCACCACTTGTGTGTCTACAGAAAATAGTATATACAATGACAATAAAGTAAAGATTAGCTACACGACTGGCTCCTACTTTATCTAAACCGCTAAACTGGCTGCAAGCAGAGCAAAGCCGAGCCAACAATATCAATATAAACTAAAGAAAGTGGCTAGCACCAACTATTTAACTACAAGTTACTAAATCAACCACGCAGCATAAATTCAGAACTAACTGCCCTACTACGAACTGCTAAAATCTGCTACTTAAATACTGTTTCCAAACTCACTTGGATTTGCATATGCATTATTAAGTTTACATTCTGGCAGGAAAATTTCTTACACTAAAATTAATTGGTTAAAATAAAGTAAGGTCTTTACAAGGCTTGCAAAAAAAAAAAAAATGTCGTCTTAATTGTTAACGTTTTGTGTCTCCACCATATTATTTATCAAATATCATGTTTTGCGCACATGAGAACCATAAAATTTAATTCAACCGCAAAATCACAAAATATTTAAAAACAGCGCACCTTTAAAATTTTCGAGAGACAGTCTCGTGCGATCGAGACAAAAATGTTTTATTCCGTTCAGTGTTGCCACTGCTAGATAGTAACCCTCAGCTTTTTGAAAGGGAAGGTTCTTCTTCGGAATGAGGTCGTTAAATTCCCTGGCAGGCATAGGGGAAAACCTTTATTCGCGCAGCTGGGAAGGGAGCAGATAAGGAGAGACCTGACCTTGATGAGCTGGGAAGGGAGCAGATAAGGAGAGACCTTGATTCGCCCAGTTGGGTTATACCGCTATTCGAAATTTGATGGCTCAAGGTACCGTCGTTGTCTCACAGTTCGAGGAATATATAAATATACAAGCATATGATTCATTATTTATTTTTTAAAATTGATATGGCGTAATAATATTTGGTGGCAACAATCTGAAAACTGATTCGACGTTTATGTGAACAGAAGCATAATTCTATTTTGAGACTAATACCCCCTTTTGGGCTAAAAATCAAAGAAACCTATGTTTAGTATTCCGCCACTTCGTTATTCTTTTAAAATAAAAATAATATCCTTCTCTCTTATCTAATAAAAAGGAGACTATAGAGTTTATGCAGAAAAAGAAAATTGATATATGCGCTATTACGGTTCATATTTGTAACGAATTACTATATTATCTTTTATTTTATGCAGACGGCAGTGTACAAGTAGATATCAGAAATAATTTTTTCTTTGTGTATGACACCAAAAAAATAAACATATAAATGAAAATTAGCTACAATATATCAAAATATTATTAGTATATGCACACTGCTTTAAAGTAGCTTACTTTATGAAATAGTACGCAGAGTACTTAGAAGAAATTTTCTTCAAATATCTGAAATAACACAGTGTCCTGCATTTGTTTAGGGACGCTTGTGTTTTTCAGTATTATTGGCAAATATCAGTTACTAAATATTAGAAATTATTTTATTTTTCTTTCACATGTACTACTGATCATCTATTTTAAAACCTGCTTGTTTTAAAAAAAAGCTATTCAAAACATTTTTCGATAAAAACATAGTTTATTCAAAATGATCTGAAAAGGAACTGAAAAGAAAATTCGGAAGCTTTGAATAAACAGCTCATATTTAGTAAAAACACGAAAATAACGGGACATTCAATATTTTTTTATTATATTTTAGCTGAAATTGAATTTTCACGGATTAAATTTTTTCCCCCCGTGTAAGAATGTTCTATTCTGTACTATTCACCCAAGGGATTTGCTTCTTGTAGAACTTTCGAAGAAAATCAAGTTTCAATATTCTTTCTCCAACTGACTCCATACACATCCCACAGAATTAAAGTCCGAAGAATATGGAGAAGTTATTGACAACTTCAGGAGCGCTGTATAATAATCAAAAGCGAATATTTAGGACTATATGTTTAGAAGTGTTGTCCTTCAATGCATTTTCCATTTCCTTCAATGTACTTTACATTTCAAAGCAAGCACAATTTGTTTCCTCGCAGATGCTTTTTGACTTTCATTAAGAACATGTTAATCCCAGTCCATATTACTTTCGATAAACAGAAATTTACTGTTCCAAAGGTAGCGAAACATCACCCAAAATTATGTCTCCACATTCTTACTTAACAGTAAACAATAGATTCTTCATTTCTTCATTCGAATTTCGCGAACTAATCATCTGTTTAGCGGCCCCAATTATTTATTAAATTTTGGTTTTTATGCAAATAGAACATTGTTCTAATATTATAAAATCTTGCTTTCGGTGGATTTTGCGAGACGTCGATTGTATTTACCTTGTTTTCTCGTTGACGAACTATTTCTTTCTTGCTGATCGACCAGCGTATCCGTGAGCCAAAAATGATTCTTCTAAGAGCTTCAAGGTTAGTTTTTATTGCAAACCTTTCTTCTAAATATGTTGAACATTTTATAGTTCTAATGTTTAGGTTTTATTCGATATTTTGGTGAATAAATCTGCGATTCTAGTTAACTTGGAATGTGTTCCAGACTCCAGAGCATTTTCAACAGTTCCACGTAGTTTGCATTGTTTTATTACATCAAAGTAACTAAAAGCTTTACATCAAGGATTTTTTTTATAGTTTTACCATCTTTAAAAAATATGAATAATTAAATTTCTCACTTTAATTTGTAGTGCCTTGCCATATTCATTTCAGATATGAAACTATTAATACGCTTTGCTAAACAAGTAAAAATTTCTAAATGCAGATGATGATTCTTGCAATGTATTTTCAATTTAAAAGAAAAACTTTTATCAAGAAACATTGTATACCAAAGCATATGAACAAAAATTTGGATTGTCTGAATTATTATGTGAGTTACTGAAAAATATTTTCTGAACAGATTATTTTATTGTAAAGAATATTTTGATGAAACTTACTTCATAACAAGCAACGTTTAAAACAGAGAAAAAATAATACATTTGAAAAAAAAATTTGAAAATCTGTGTTTCAATATTAGTACAAAAACTACGCAAATAATTTCAAAAATACAAGTGTCCGGAAAGAAATGTAGATTACTCTAAACCCTGAAAATGAAAACTGTAATATTATGAATTTCATAGCGTTCTTTTCATATTCCCTTAAATATTACAAAAAAATATGAATTTCATAAAGCAAAAATTTTCTCTATAGCATTCGCATTCAGAATTTTAAGAAAAGTTTAAAAATTGATTTATGTTTGATGTAAACAATATTTTTTAGTTAACTTCATTAGTGTGGAAATTTTACGGTTTTATGGTTTTCCTAAACAAAACTAGCAGACCAAACATGGCGAATGTGAACTCGACTTTAGCATCAGGCGTTAGTTAAAAACACGCAGACGAGTAATAGCTGTTTTTGTTGCCACTCACAGAAAATAATCATGCCTGCAATTTACACCCAATAGGCGAGGTATTTGCTCAAAGCGTCAGGTAATTCGAAATTAGTGGCATTCGTGACTTCACTCTGTATCTGGAATCTGAACATGAGAATGGGAGAGAAAAAAAAAAGAATCTTTTGATGCATGTTACCAGACGATCATGTGCAATTACGCAGAAAATTTTTCGCTCTTTTTCTTTTATTCTTCTCCGTTTAGATCAGCAACTTGTCAAGTTCCAAATGGTGAATTAGGACCAATTCAAAACCAATATTTATCTTGCAAAGTGAAAAAAAACTCCACGAAATTACATAATAAGCCCACGTTAAAACCCAGGTCCTTAATAATCGCATTGAAATACGTACACAGGTGCGATTTTGAGCCGCTCTCTTGCAAGATTTATGACGGATGTTTCGCCGTATGTGCAATAGATGGCGCTGATAGCGACAGCCTCCAGCTTAAACAAACACAATTAGGAGAAGGTGGCAATAGGTGACCCTGACTCCATTTATCAAAGGTTTTTATAACGAACAACGTACATTCTCTTATTCGTTCCAAATCGCAAAGTAAAGAATTTCGCTATTTTGACAGGTTATCGTTTTTCATTGCGCTGCGAGTGGAGAATTTGGCGTCTACTTCACTTTCATTCTTTTGTTGCTATTAGTTTTAGTTCACATTGTTACTCTGTTAAATATAGAAAATGTTAGCCAACATTACAAGGTTTATTTGTGACATTGTTATATGCTTATTTTTTACTTCTTGCTGAAAAATTGACTGTTAAACTTCTTTTGATGTTTTTAAAAGCTCGTAATTAAAGAGCATGTTACTGTAATACCCTAAATAATGTTTAGCAGTTTTTGGAATCCGGATGAAAAAAGTCGCTGAAAAGGAAAAAGGTTATATGTCATTCTTATGCATTACTAAGCTATATTGGATATTTATCCACTTAAACGTACTGGAGCCGCATATTTATTTAGTTTTCTAATAATGCAGGTATAATATGAGATCTTGGTGTCTCGGTTAAAATTTATTCTGATAAAAGAGATATTGTTAAGCATCAGAAGAACTAATAATTAAGAATAAACTTCGCCATACTTTAGTTCAATGTTTCAAAAATGTTCAATGTTTAGTTCAAATTGTAAATGAGTTAGATCACATCGGTTCTGGCCTCAAATTTGAAACACGCATCACAAAACGTTCAACTTTAAATGCTCATTTTATGGCATTCAGAATAAATCACTCAATATGAGCATATTTATTAGGATACTTTGCCTCAGTTTCCACCATACTGAAATCTTTGTAGAAAACAGACTGTTAGGTTAGGTTTTTTTTAAATATGGCAAAGCAGATGAAGTTATCTACCTAAGGAAAGGATGATTTTGTTGAGAGCTTCCTAAGGTATACTGGCTCGTATTCACGTACGTGGAAAAAATCAGGAAAACCAAACATGCAACCAGCCCTTTCGCCTAGTGACGAGCCCGGGTCAAACTTTTAATAGTCTTAATTATTCGGGCACTGGTCGGGCTGTAGCAAGTAGGCAACAAACACAGTAAATACTATTCAGTCAGTACAAAGGACATATTGCAAAAAAATTGCTGCTTTAGTATTTTATTCTCACAGTCAGGAAAGATAAATTATTGTTCCTGACTGCTTTCAATGATTTGAACATCAAATAAAATTCTTAGGTAAATTAATAATAGAATACTTAAATGGGATCCTCATCCATAAAACATTTCCTAATAATTTATTTAGAAAACATCACTAATAAAATACAAGGTCTGTCTCGAAAGTAATGTCTCATTTTTTTAGAAAGTTATTGAACCGATTCGTACAATTACTCAATATTCTTCGAAATACATCCCTTCCGCTTTAACATACTTGTTCCAACGCGATTTCCATGCTTTATATGCGTCTGGAAATCTAACGCAGGGGTGTTCTTTAGTAACCTCGTCGTAGCCGCCTTGATGTTCTTCAGGGTTTCCGAATGTTGTCCTTTGAAGGATTTCTTAATCTTCGGGAACCAAAAGAAGTCGAGCGGGGATAAATCAGGACTGAAGCAACGCAAAAGTCTCCGACTACGTTTTCTCAAGTTTGAAACGAAACTTTTGCGTACCGCTGCTTGAGAGTTTTTTCCGTCTTGATTTTGACCGAGCATTCACAAGGGTTCACTGAAACAGGCACTGTGACTCTCCAGGAGCTAGGAGCCGACTGGCGCTGGTCGCGCTGTGTTCCCAAGACTCCACCCACCCTTCCGTGCAAGCGGCAACGTTGTGCAAAGGATAGTCGCGGCAGAAGAAAATGAGGTGCATTACTTTCGGAACAGACCTTGTACTTCCCGTTAACATAATTTGGAAACGCCAAAGTTAAGTATTTAAGATGATATATTAACAAATGCCTTTAATAAGCTAAATCTTTTCCTTATGTGTTGGCAATAAAAGCAATCTGTCCTTTTAGTGCAGATAGTGAAAATGATACACAAAATGCCCATGTGCCAACCTTCAGTAAGAAATTATTTTTTCCTTAAATCTAACGGCTGGGACTAAAATCTGCTAGTTAGAAATCAATCGGTATTACATCTTAACCCGATGGTCATAGATATACTTAGTCATACGCCGACAGGAAGTCCGATATTATACTCAGAAGTACTAAGAAAGCTAGACAGCATATTTATAGCAGACGTTATGAGGGAGTTGATCCACACCTTTAGTTCCGCCTAATAAGCTTTCGCTAATCGCAATGCCATCCAGAAATTTCGACGAGAAAAATGAGTTTTTAAATTTGTAAAATACTTATACCTGTGCAAAATTTCGAAACTCTTCTGTATCGTCTTTTTTGGCACAGAAGCAAATATCATCATCCCGCAATTGTAAATAGTGCAATGAAAGCTTTGCTTTCATTTTCAGCATCAAGTTTACATGAATCAGAATTACTGCAGGAAAAACAGCGAAATCTAAGCAAAGAACTAAATGGGGCATCTTGCAGATGGTTTGTGCATTGGTCTTTAAACACTAAAACCACATCTTAATAAAAATAACGCGTGTGTTAATTCTGTACTGAGGACTAATGGGCAACATTTGTAACAAGGGGAACTATTCGTCATTTTTTGAGAAGGGGTGTTATATTGATGGCAGTACCAAGGTTACTTTCATATAAGGTTTGTTTTTCGATGATGACTCGTAGTCTGCTCAAAAGTTATTAATACTCCTTTTATATTTTCGTTTGTCCCATTTCTCTAAGTTAGTTACGTCAGAGCCTTACCTTGCTGCTCTACTGACGTTGGATATTACTAATAACGAGTCAGTTAGGGGATTACGAGATCACAAATGTCCAGTGGTATGTCTCCATGAATTAAAAATATCAGGAAACACTTTAGCTTATAAATAATCAAGAACTTCTCACATTCCTGCCCTTTGCATGTTTGTAACAGTTAGTATTCAAAATGTCTTTCCAGAAGGTTTCTTCTGCGTCACTTAATATATGTTATGCACTTCGTATAGTATATTTATGGTATATTTTATGATGGTAACTTGGGTATATTTCATGCAGTTTGGATCTCTGAAATTCTTAGAAATAAATCTGATTATTTAGCCTAACTTCAGAGCAATGATGACAGAAATGTTTGAATTAACCACACTATGACCTAGAGACACGAAGTGGACAACCGCAATTAATTACCAAAACAGTGTTCATCGACTAGCTGTGTAGAAGACTCCCACAAATGTCCGATTTGCAAAAACTGCAATAAAACAAAGTATGTTCGTCATCTTCGTACTATCATGTCCTCTTTTACCTATTATTCGTTCAAAAAAATTATCTGTGAAACATGAATGCATTTTGCATCTACATATTGCGTTTTCTATTTGGGATAAATACATGCTATAAAACTTCTGCATTTTGAAAATGCGTAAAAGGAAATAAAATTTTACATCCAATTCCCTTTTGTAATTAGAACATTTCTAGCTTAGAATTTTTTCACTTCTTAGCTCTTTCTTATATGGGATTTGATACGCTCTAACTTTCATCTTTACATTTAGAGATGACAGACAGGGCTGAGCATTCGAAATAGCCGATTTCAACATATATTGGAAAAGACCGCTAAAAGCACATTGAAAATAACCTCTGAATCATATGGATGATATCGTGTGCTCGGTAGCTATGTGCTTGATAGAATACATTGGTCATTTGTCTGTAAGTTGCAATATTGGGTTGCAATCAGTCGTCGATGTGAACCATGTACTGTTAGCAACTCAACAAGATTTTCATTTTATAAACTCATACTGAATCCTTCTTCACATTTTCTAGCAGACAATATTCGAGCAGCGTTGGGACCACGTACTGCTAGAAAACGCACATTAATCTTTGGTTTGCGAAGGCTGGGCTTTGACCATAATATTTTTCAGACGATCCTTTGAGGCAGACTTCGGAAGCTGATTTCCATGCAAAATACCCGTACGACAACTGAGAAATTTAATGTCTGTCATTCTGCTGTTCTCAGTTTCTTCCTACAATAATCAAGGTGTGGAAGTTGGACAAGTGGGCGTGCCATAATCTTATTTCCACGGTAAAGACACATCGGATAGATATGTGCACTTTCCTGAAGCCGGGAAACAATAAGAAGGTGTTTTTGGGGGGGGCATTGAATAACAATCAGCACTAAAACGTGAGTCTGGTAACAATCATAGCAGATATGCTCAGTAACATGATACGGACGAAAGTCCAGATCATTTACGAAAGTCATCTTTTCAGTCCTCAAAAGGTACTTTTGTTGTGTGTCGACATGCAGCTGGCATCAGTCATCATGCTTTCCTCACAAAAAATAAAACAATGAATTCTGACAATGAATTGTAATGACTAGCTCAAAATGAATAAAAATTTCACTTGAAGCAGCCAGCATTCATGAGCATAGACATTGTTCCTTGTGTTGTACCTGGCATCATTCACTAGCCTCCTCAGACAAAATAAAACAATGAATTCTGACAGTTATTGTGCTGAATGGTTCAAAATGAACAACAGCTTCATTTGAATCATCCAATACACATGAGCAGACATGGTGTCGTGTGTTGAGTAACAACACTCTGTCTCACGTGTCACGAAAAAAAAAAGCTAACATTGCAAAAGTTGAGGTATGTAAACCCTCCTTGCGTACTAGCATATTCATTCATCAGACTATTTTCCAACAGATTATCACATGTTCTTTATCAAATCGACAATGTTTTGTTTTCCATTCGGAGGTTTCCGAATCACAACGATGTCTGTCAGGTAACTGAAGTATCCTTCAGGTCAGAGCTACGAGAGTTCTTTGAGTATAGCAGTTTGACCCATCGTTGGCAAAAACCATAGTCTGTTACTTCCAAATAGGCACTCCAAAGAAATTTTTTCCTGCCCCATAAATATGGTAAATTTTGCTATCGGTCTAATCCTTTCTGTGTAGTGATGACGACTGTATTCCTACATAAATGACGGGAAGGTCATTGAAGCCTATTGAAGTAACTAACCGCAGAGCATCTCTCCTTTGTTTTTGATGATATTTTTCGCGCATGAAGATGTCGGTCATCTTTCATAATCATTAGTACTAGTAAGCAATTTCTACATTATTTTTACATTTCAAGCAAAATATCGATATTTAGATAATTAAGGGCTTCATCAGTGGCGGGCTAATTATGATTCCAGAAAACTGGCATTTCATCCCTTGTTTGAATTCTAGTTTAAGGGCGTTTTCGTGAGTTCGGTCTCCACGTAACATGAATATGAGCCGGTTTTCCTTAGAAAGTTCTCCACGAAGGTATCGTTACAGTAGAATAATAATCGAGTTCTTTGTCATAACGTACTGCATACATCGCTCAACTCAAACTGGAGTAAAACTCTTTGAATGGCATGACCGCCTTTATCCGGTTATGATATTTTTTTATCGCTTGGTATATATTAGTTTATAATTTGAAATATTATGCTTTCAGACAGAAGATTACGAAAACTGAGACTAAAATAAGTAATTATATAAATTTAGCTATTAAATATGGTTTCAATACAAGTTTTCATGAACAGATCCCCAAACCCTTGTCGGTTAAAGGGTTAACATGAAACTAATCTAATCTTCTAGCCTAAAAGACGCGCCGATTTCCATATTATAACAAAAGTCTGAAATTAACGCAACAGAAAATAAAACAACTGAAATTTGTTGTTTACTTCAGCTCAAAGTACAGAAAAAACTAGGACAAACTGACTTTCGCTTTGGTGGTGGCCGTCCGAGGACAACATCTGCAGGGGATGACCGATATATCGTCCTGCAGGCGAAAAGAGGCCGATAGAAGTCAGCAAGCGCCATTGCTCAGCAACTCTGTACAGCAACGGGGCGACAAGTGTCGTGGTTTACTGTGGCCAGACGCCTTCACAAAGGGGGCCTATTCGCCCACCGTCCTGAACGCTGCCTCCCGTTGAAAGTTGGCCACTGACGCCACCGTTTACAGTGGTTCACAGAGCACAAAAACTGGACAACTGATCAATGGAGTCGTGTCCTCTTTACGGATGAGAATCGGTTCAGTACCAGAAGCGATTCTCAACGTGTTTTGATTTGGAGAGATGTCGAGACTCGGTTTTATCCCAGTAACATCAAGGAAAGACACCGTAACGGTGGTCCTTGAATTCTTGTCTGGGGAGGCATTATGCTGAACGGGCGAAATGAGCTCCTCGTGTTCGACAGAGGGTCTGTAACCGGGGATTGCTATTGTGAGGAGATACTCCTTCCCCATGTGCGTCTGTTCCGAGGTGCCATTGGCCCAGACTTAATTTTTATGGATGGCAATGCACGGCCACATCGGACTCTTTCTTGCTGTTGAGGAGCTCGAATGGATTGTCCAGCGTACTCCCCAGATTTAAATCCCATCAACCATATGTGGGATGCTTTGGGAAGACGCATTGCAGCACGCTTACATCATGCGGAGAATACCCAACAACTCAAACAGATGCTGATTGAGGAATGGGCACTCCTACCGCAAGAAATGTTGCATCAGCTGGTTCTGAGTATGCGGAGACGGTGCGAAGCAACCATTGCAGTGAGGGAGGACATATCCCATATTAAGAAACATCTGCTTGTTGTTCTTCCTCTTGGATAGACAATCATGAGCCACGATACTATGCGTTTAATAAAGCTTGTTTTTGTTTGATTCCATACCGTATGCACTGTATTCCTTTTTCACCTCCGATGCTTTCGTCATCCTTTACGTACATAATACTCTCCTTCATTTCTGCAGTTCATGTCTCTCAGTTGATTTCTCGTGGCGTTATGGCAAAAACCTCTGCTGTTGCTTAACTTTTGCACACCAGTGTAGTAGCCAAAGGGAAAATCGTCAGTTGGGAGAAATATTGCTCATGACGGATATGAACAGAAAATTCTGTTTAAAGCCGGCTGCCGTTGTCGATTTCTCGTCTTAGATTTTTACATCTGTTTAAAAAGCTCCTCTCATTCACATATTCTGGCGAAGTACACGAAACATTAGGAGTATAAGAAATATTTTAACATGAAAAAAACATACTAATTAAAATAAACCTTTTGCAATTGAACAACTTCAGATTAAATAGGATATTTTTTCTGTAACATTTTGCTTTTACCAAGGCCAAAGCTGGGTGACATCATGCTAAAAATAAAGACGAGAAACTCTTAGCTTAGCCCACATATTTATGCGATATTCTGCATTTAAAATCTTTCCCCTCTCTGGAGCGGGGTTTTTTTTAATATAAATTTTACTCTGCTATAACTAAATGTAGCGTTAGTTTTCATCCCTGCTTGCTAAAAATTTAGGATTAAAAACTCTTCCTTTAAAGAAAAGAATCTTATTTGTAAGTCAGTTGCAATCATAACTTACCTGCTTGAAAGCTAATCAAGCTGATCCGCTGTAAGTGATTAATATTTTCGTTTTATCGCGTTTTCTATAGACCTTTAACAGTTTCGAATTATCCCTGTACACGCTGACATTTACGTAGTCAACAGAAAATTAAACTAGGGGAGACCAAAATATTTAAACCCTTAAGTCCTCATACTGCCTTCGAAAAGATAATACCTCTATCGTTGCTGTCGATAATCGTTTTAAGCTATCTGTTCAGCATAAAAAATCATTTCATTTCTCTATATAAAAGGATATTCAGAATTTCATTGAATTTTTTTTATAATTCTTAACAAATAAACGAAGGAACTAAGGATGAAAGCTTTATCGCATTGAAATTAAGGTAAACTTATGAAATTTGTTTATCCCTTTTATTTTTCTTTCTTTTTTTTATTCGTTTATTACTTTCTTGTGACAGGAAAAAAGTATTGTAATGGCGAAAAATTTCGCACCTAATATTTCAACGATAATATCCATTTTGATCACTCTAAATCATGGAAATTTTTTTTTTCTTGATACGTGTAGGTACGAACGGAATAAAGAACTCTGTTTTCCAAAACAAATTGTGAAACGCATTTAAAATAGTTCCAGAAATGATTTTTTCATTAGTTTGTGTGTACGTATGTATGTAACTCGCATAGCTATAGAAAGTTGAAATTTTGCTCATAGGACTGCTATAAAATACAGCTGTGCTCCTCCCTTTTTTGTTGCAATCGGCCTCAACATATTATGCATTTTATATATACCCATTCTGTTATCCGGTTCAGTGAGTTCTGTTTTTTATTATTATATGTTGGTAAATTGTGCATTTTTTGCTTTAAAAGGGATTGAATTGTGTTGTTCTTATATCAGGTTTTTATGTCTTTAGTTAATCTGCACGCATTCGTTGTAGAATTATCAACAATTTAAAAATCGCTCTAGGCCTCATGTGGAGGCTATTTGTTTACACTTAAAACTCCTAGTAGTACAGCGAATTAAGTCATCCGGTGCACCAACTTCAGTATCTTTTAACCCAGCGGGATTAAAAGTTAACCTTAACCTTTTTGAGCACTGAAAATTTTGCCTTTCTGCCCCATTGTTTTTAGTCCAAAGGGGCTTTATCCCTGAAGGACTATTGTTTTCGTTTTGCGATTTTGCGTCGGAGACAAAGCCTGGATTACTTTTCAAACTGTTGCCACAAAATATTGCAGCCCTGTATTATATTTAAAGAAATTAAATAATGAAGAATGTGCATAAATGTATGTATGTTTCTCGCATTGTGATAAAACGACGGTACCTCAAGCCATCGAATTTTGAATGCCGTAATCCTGCTGCGCATATAGGCATCTGGAAGCCCAAATTTGAAATTTGAAATTTGTTTTATTAACGATTTCATATTTTGTAAAACTTTAACGAATTTTTGATTAACAAACTCAAGGATTTCAAAGCGGGCAATGGCACTGTTGTACAGAAAAAAAAAAAATATCTGCAGCGCGTGAGACTGTGTGTAGGAAATTCTAAAGATATGCTCAGTTTAAAATTATTTTGCGATATTGTTCTTTAACTGAATTTTATGGTTTAAATGCGAAGAACATGATATTCAATAAATAAAAGTAACATACAAAATGTTTTAAAAACGCCCCTTTGGACGTAATTTAAAATCTGAAACCTTTCAGATTTTTTTTCCTCGTATAAATTCTAATTTTAATTAAAAAAAAGTTAACTATTTTCAGCTCTATTTGGTGTTTCAGGTTTTTTTTTATTTTTATTTATTTACTTATTTATTTTTTTATTTTACAATTTTTAATGAAGATGTTTTGAGTTTTTAGCCAAAAAATGCCAGAAAATCATTTGCGAGAATATCTTAATGGAAGTTAGCCATGGAAGGGCGCAAGGCACATACGACAAGGAGATAACGCGTTAATGTGTAAGCCATCTCGATCTCCCCATGTAAGATTTTCTACTGAAGATTTGTTAATGATACTGTTATTGCGATTCTGTTCTCCTAGCCCAGTGGTCGGCAAAGTGCGGCTCCAGAGCGGCATGTGGCTCTTTGGCTCCTTAAGCGCGGCTCTAGTACAAATATCCACGGAAGGCGCAATAATATTTTCATTTAAAAAAAACTTGGTAAGAAAAAAATTACATCTTATTTTGATAAATTAAAATTCTTCTATAAATCGAGAACATGTATAATTTTTTGTTTTAGTAAAAAGATAGATAGGTAATTAAAATTTTATATTGTTGTAAAAATACGTAACGAACATCGAGGCTAATTTTATTAGTTTTCGTAAACGTAAACATAAACCATCTACAAGCTATTGGCATGCGCGTGCGTGCTTTTTATAAAGTTTTGAAGGTACAAATTGGCATCACAGAGCAGCAGTTGCAGTGTGAACAGTTTTGTCTTATCTACCGTGTCTGCCGTTGTCCTGTCTTATTAAAAAGTTGTTTTTTTTAATCTAGCTACACATCTCACAGGTATTTTTATACGATTTTATTACACTTGCTATGTATGTTTGCGGTTCCGGTAGCGTAATGGCAAACTGCACATTGAGTTGATCAATGTTAACGAATTTCACTTATTGCGCATGCTCAATAGTGTACCATTGGCGAGGGAGAAAATACTGGCAAATAAAAATAAACAACCCTACACAAGCCTGTTCGTCATGTTGGCCTTAGCGACTCTTTACGGTTGCAGTAGTACGGATACTTTTTTTGTGCTTATTGCACTTGCTTCTGTTTCATTTCATTTTGGTTTATTTTGTTCATAAACATTACATTTAATATCAGTTATTTGTAATAATTTCTTTGGCTTTTATTCAGTAATTTAAACTAGATATATTCCTTAAATTGTTAAAGTATTTATGAATGGAACGCATGGGAAATAATCGATTGTTTGTATTCTTCAGAAGTACAATCAATAACAAAAACATCATGTAATATTTTCTGTTTTGTAATCCTTCTTAAACGAAAATTTTGGGAGTTTATAATTGATATTTACACCTAAGTAATGAAGTAAAGTACAACCTAACAGTACACCTAAGTAATGAAGTAAAGTAAACCTAAGCTCCGAACTGTTTATGTCCGGACAACAGAACATCAACTATGTATCATATTTATCTTCTTTTAAATTACGCCAAATTCTCTTCTGGGCATGCGCAGTGTGCGTAATTCGTTTAACAATGTTCAACTGAATGTGCGGTCTGCCATTACGCGTTCCGGTACAAAATTTGTAATCGATTTTTCGATAACTTCTATTTGTCCAAATGTTGGAAGTTTTCTTCCATTTTTGGTCATATTAAAAGTTTTGTTATTCTGATGACGGAAAAAATTTTTTTTTCTTTTTAGTGCAGTTACATATATTAATAAAATTGTATTTTTTAAAAAGATTTTTTTAAATTTTTATTTTCATCAATTTAATAATAATAATAATTTTGTACTGGTGGCTTTAGAAAAAGATATATTTGGAATATTTTTATAGGCACCCCAATTAACATGGCTACCAAAAAAAGGAAAGAAAAACGGAAGATGAAAACCGAGAATTTAAAGTTGAGTGGACCGAGAATTTTGCGTTTATTCAAAACTTGAATGGACTTCCGATATGTCTTATTTGTAAGGAGAAGTTCTCGCATAGCAAGAAGTTAAATTTAGAGAGACACTTAACAAGAAAGCACGCGTCATTTAGCACTCAATATCCTACCAGTGATGGAAGGAAGAAAGCAGTTGAGGAACTTCAAGAAGAGTCGTCAACTTCTGTGTTTAATAACTGGATGCAATCTTCCAGCAATATTAATATGGCAAGTTTTGTTTGTAGCCAAGAGATTGCTAAGAGAAGAAAACCGTACACAGACGGCGAATACATAAAAAAATTGTTTTATAAATGCATCCGAAGAGCTATTTCGGGATTTTAAGAACAAAGCAGATATTCTGAAAAGAATTAGAGTTACCCTTGTCTGCCAAAGCCATTAAAGATAGAACAATTAAAATGTGTTCGAATATAACCACTCAGCATATCGAAGATCTGAAATTGGTTTCGGCTTTATCAATAGCAGTTGACGAGTCTTGTGACATAAATGACACAGCGCAAGTTTCACTTTTTGTAAGATTTATGTCTCATTCAGGACCTAAAGAAGAACTTTTAAGATTATTACCACTCAAAGGTCAGACGCGTGGAGAAGATATCGCCAATGCTGTAATTGAGTGTATGGATAAACATCATATTCCCCTCGATAATTTTGTGTCGATTTCAACAGATGGGGCCAAAAGAATGACCGGCGTAAGAAAAGGGGTTGTTGCTATTTTGAAAGAAAAAATTAATCACGAGATACTTGTTTACCATTGTATCATTCACCAAGAAGCGCTTTGTGCGCAAACATTTGAGGAAGAAATTTGTAGTTATGACATTAGTGATTACCATTATCAACTCCATTTTAGCTAAAGTTCTTAATCATCGCCAATTCAAAGAATTTTTATTTGAAATGGAGAGTGAGTATGCTGATCTTCTCCTTCATAACAAGGTACGTTGGTTATCAAGGGGGAAGGTTTTAAAACATTTCGCATCCCTTTTTTCCGGAAATTAAAGCATTTCTCCTTGAGAAGGGCGTTCACTATCCAGAACTAACAGACGATCAGTGGATCCAAAACTTTTATTTCATGGTAGACGTTACGTCTCATCTAAATCAGCTTAATCGTAAACTACAAGGGACAGGAAACTTAATTTTTTCGATGTTAGAAGAAGTAATAACATTCGAAAACAAATTATCCATTTTTGCATAGGATTTTGAAAGGAAACATTGTTTCACTTTCCGAGCCTGCTGAAGCATCGCCAAGAAAATAATTCCTCTATTAATAAACACCATTTTAAAACAATAATTTTAAATATGAGGGAAGCATTTCTTAGCAGGTTTCAGGAATTTAAAAACCGCAGAGCAACTTTAGCATTTGTCAAAAATCCTGTTAATGCTACGATAGCCGAATTGAAATTTTTTCCTTTTGAAATTGACATTGGTAGCTTTGAAATACAATTGCTGGATTTAAAAAACAAGGAGATATGGCGCTCTAAACTCGAACGTCTTTGTGTGGAATTGGAAATATTGGAGTAGAAAAAATATGATCTTAGTTCACAACACAAGTGGTCTGCTTTGAATGACCTGGAGAAGGAAGACATGATCATTTTCAACGCTTGGAATAGTATTCCTGACTCCTTACTATCAGCTGAAAAAGCTCGCGTTTGCCGTTCTTTTCCTTTTCGATTCTACATATATATGAGAACAATCTTTTTCAAGCATGAACATTATCAAGAGTAAACTGAGAAGTCGTCTTATTGATGAAAACTTGGAATCATGCCTAAAATTAAAAACAACAGCATACAAACCTAACTTACTCAAACTTTCCAAGGAGATGCAAGCACATTGTTCGCATTAATAAATATTTATTAAGTATTAAATTTAGTTTTATTTAGTATAATAAAAGTTTACTAAACAAGCAGATTTGGCTCCCAGTTTTTTTTTTGGATTGTTGTAATGTTCTTATTTGGCTCTTTGACTAATAAATTTGCCGACCACTGCCCTAGCCTAATGGGGAACATTGAGCATTTCTGACGACTGTAAAAAATTCGGTGTGTTTCTCTCTGTCACACTACAATAAAATTTGGCATCATCTGTGTAGCTTATTTACAATGAAAATTTGGAAAATTTTGAATAATTCTGTACTATGTAAATAATTTACTTTTCATACATTTAAGCTTTCTATATTAGAACTCATTATATTGCATAACTAAAGAATGTATTTTGAAGGTCTAACAGTCGCAAGCAGTTATAAAAGCGATGTTTTTCAAAAAAAAAAAAAAAAAAAAAAAAAAAAAGAAGAAGAAGAAAGAAAAGAAAAAGGAAATAACCTACATGTCGTTCGCATTTAAAATATGATTTTAGATATTTTTCAAAAGTAACTTTGCATTCCCACGCTTAGCTTTCCATTTTTAAAAACATTTTTCACTTTCATAGCAGATCATCCAGTTTCTGAAGTGACAAAAGAAAATAATTTCCATTCTTTCTGCATATTTTCCGTGGGTTTTCTACAGTTCATGCTGAACGAAAGGTAAATGATAAATGATTTTAGATTTCAATTTTTCTATTTATCAAAATCATGTAACCATTTATCGAGGGGAATTCCATTTATCTTTAAATCTATGCCTGCCAACATTCTCAATGCACTACTCACTCCTCCACTTTGAAAATCACATGTGATAAAACGATTTTATCAACACCTGAAGGGCAAGTGGACATATTTTAAGCAATATTTAACGTTACTATGACATTAGCAGTCACAAAATAGGCACACAAACTGTTTCAACCGAAGCGCATATTAACGATTAGAGCCAAAATATACAGCAACCCCAAACAATTGACAACTAATGTTAGCGAAGTAACGATCATTTTTCTTCCCTTACAAATACAAAAATAAAAACTGCAGCTGGAGATTGAAGAAAAAAAATCAATCAAAATTTTCCCGTCAAGAATTATTAGCTGATAATGGAAAGATTCCTCATGACTGCGATAAGAGTTTGTCAGCCGATCATTTGCTACTTAAAGCCCTTATTATAATAAGTACGGATACATGGATACGAAAGGATTGTAATTATCTCCGGACGCCATTTTCAATCCATTTGCAACCAAAATGGCGCTTTCGTTGCCCGATATTGACCCCTTTTAACATCGCCTCATTTAACCAAGGGCCATTAGTTGGCATTTGATGGAATATATCTGCTGTTTCAATCAGTTCCACGTGATGGATGTGTACACTTGTTATCGCGTCTAGCTTAGGTACCTAAAGGTCGTTTGTAAAGTTCCATATTAGTTTCACTGCATGAATATTTGAATATCAGGTATCGTACTTAAACAAAGAAGATTTAAATGTCAGGAAAGAGCACATTTAATGAGGGAAAAATATATTACTCCTATATACTGCATGCTGCATACATGACAAATAAATTCATGATGAAGAATTTTAAATTTGTGTAACGGAGAAGGGGCGGGATCCAGAAAAATTTCAGACTTTCTTCTGAAGAAACCTTGTTTAATCGAATTCTTCGAGAGGAGAAATATTAAAACAAATCTTCAATTTTTATTCTAAATTTATTATTAGCCAAAAGGAGCGTTAGCTAAGAAGGGCTGCTAATTTCGTTTTGGCAGTTTGCGGCGATTCACCGTAAATGTCCGTATCATTTTTCAAATTGTTGCCGCCAAATTTGAATTTAGAATTTGCTTTATTATCAATTGCATGCTTTGTAACACTTTCACTAATTTTTGATTAAGAAATTCGACATTTTCCAAGCGAGCAATGGCAACACTGTGCGAATAAAAGAACATTTTTATCTCCAGCGCACGAGGTTGTGCATCGGAAATTCTAAAGATATGCTCATTTTAAAACTATTTTGCGATATTGCTGTTGAATTGAATTTTATGGTTTAGGAGCGAAGAACATTATATTTAATAGATAAAGGTAAGACAGAAAACGTTAAAAAAACGCCCCTTTGGGAGTAATGTTAAACGTGAAAGCTTTCAGATTTTTAGTCCAAAGGGATTTTCTCCCTGAAGGACTATTGTTTTCGTTTTGCGATTTTGCGTCGGAAACATTAAATGCCGATTCACTTTTCAAACTGTTGCTACCAAATATTGCAGCCCAGTATTATATTTAAAGAAATTAAATTATGAAGAATGTGCATAAATGTATGTATGTTTCTCGCATTGTGATAAAACGTACCTAGAGCCATTGAATTTTTGAATGACGTATCCTCCTGCGAATATGGGCATCTGGAAGCCCAAATTTTTTATTTGGAATCTGTTTTATTATCGATTTCATATTTTGTAAATTTTTAACGAAGTTTTGATTAACAAATTCAAGGATTTTAAAGCTAGCAATGGCAACGTTGTACAGAAGAACATTTTTACCTCCAGCGCGTGAGACTGTGTATCGGAAATTCTAAAGATATGCTCAGTTAAAAATTATTTTGCGATATTGTTCTTTAACTGAATTTTATGGTTCAAGTGCGAAGAACATGATATTTAATAACTAAAGGTAACACAAAAAATGTTAAAAAAACTTCCCTTTGGACGTAATTTAAAATCTGAAACCCTTCAGTTTATTATTATTATCCTTTACACCGAACACTGAACTTGCGTTTGTACGACTCTTAATGTGAAGACTTTAATACAACATCCGATCTGACAGATCAAACTTTAGTTCAGTATGAAATAATTCAAAATTACAAAAAAAAATTCGATGTTATGAATCATCAACAGCAGCTAAAGACGCGTTATAATGGACTTATATACATATTGTAAAAGGTAATCCTCTCCTTGAAAAATAAAAAATGTAAACCTTTATTCTTTGCTCCATTTCAAATAAAAGTCGTAGATGATTTTTGCTTGAAACTGAAGTTTTTCCAAAACGGAAGACCTATTTTTTAACTTCTTGCATCGTAATTACGTTATAATGACGACTGTCTCAATAATTCATTTCTTCTTGGAGATGAATTTAAATAGTTTCACACAATATATTAAGGAAAGTAGCAGCGTGAAATATAATTTAAAGTTTGTTTCGTGGGTAGAATTTTATAAATATGTACCTAACTATTAAAAAATCTTATTTTGAGGAAAACATGAAAAACGAAAATATCCTTCCGTCAATACATTTTCCTCTTATTTTTTAACTTTTCGCATCATAATTACGTTATAATGATGACTGTGCAGCTTTACGTTCCCTTTTATTTTGTATTTTAAAGACTCTTGTTCACTGAGTAATTTTACTATAAATCATTTTTTCAACTTTAGAGAATGAATCTTATGAATTCTTGAATTCTTTTTATACATATTTAATTCCTTTATTTACCGCCCGGTGGCGAAGTGGCTAGCGCGTCGCGCAGATGCACCACAGGTCCGGGGTTCGATCCTCGGGCTGGGCAAGGTTGATCCAGCTTTTCATCCCTTAAGTGGGTCGATAAAATGAGTACCAAGTTCACTTGCGGACTAGATACCACGAGGGCCCTGCGACAAACTGACCACTTGTCCAGGGCATATGCAAAAAGCTCAAGAAAGCAGAAAAGAAGGGCACTGCAGGCTGTGTGGGCTGATGCGCCACTGAGTTTAGTTTTTAGTTTAGTTTATACATATTACTACTCATAGGCAAAAATTTAAGGGTGATAAAGATGCGTATTAGAAATGCCTTCGAGCAAATGTGCATTCATCTGTGAATAACACATGTAAACTGAAATCAGGCTGCCCTGCTAGCTCTTGCAAAAACCAACGTGCAAATTAGACATATGGCGCATAATCTACAGATATCAAGGCTTTCACTTTCTGTGTGTTTCTATGTGTAGGGGTATAATCCTTCGTCTCATAATACTCGCCAAACAATTGAGTGGGGCACATTTACGGCACGGGAAATCTTTCGCCTGCTAACAGCCGGACAATCTGTAGAGACATTAGGTTATTTCGAAGCAGGAGAGATGAAAAATGAGGAATACCGTCGCCGGGACTCGAACCACGGACCTCTCGAATACGCTCCCAGCGTGCTGACCACTACACCACGAAGGCATGCCAATAAGGTGGGAGAGGTACCTTATAAATCATCCACTCTTTGCAGAATGTCCTGTACAACTTGTGACGTCCGCACAGTCCTGCCACACCGTGTATCATGCAAGCCGGTGACAAAGGATCCCGTTTCACATAGGCACCGATGCAATAGCTCGAACATTTTTCGTTCTGGCACGTGTCTTCTCGCGAAACGCTGCCTGTGCTATCTTTCGGCTTCTAGAGCACTCCCATTCGCAAGACCATATATAAAATGTCCTGATTACTGTACTTCGACATGCCTTTTGAAATCCATGCTAGATGTGCAAGAAAACTCGCGTTTTATGCTTTCCATTACGGTGCCGTCTAGTGAGTCACCGCTTACTCTCCGCCCATGCATTATATGGCGAAAATTGCTTTAGATGTTTTCCAGTTTTCAATGGTTTTACACCAACAGGCCTATTTTTAAAAGCTTCGATCTATTGTGGATGTGCTCAAGTTAATGATTCTTCAAACTGAGAGCTGTGAAAAATATTTTTATTGCTAACAGAAGTAATTCTGAATAGAAATGCTCATGCATAATACTATTGACATAAACAGGGTATAATAGCTAAAAACGTATTGATAAATCTGAATAAAAAGCTATTTAAAAATCAGATCTTAAAAGTTGTCTCCTTAAAAAAGGGGCGCGTCTGTCTTAATTTGCATCTTTTATCTTAATTTACAAGCTCGTAGTGCCTCAAACTTGAACATGCTATGTTTGGAACAACAATTTTTTTTTTAAAAGTTAACATTATTTTCTTAAAATCAAAATTTTAAAAAATAGATTTTTTTGCAGACAAAAAACGTCTTATTTTCCTAAAGAGAATTTCTGCAATGAGAAAATTTTAAAAAAGGATTATACAATAAATGATAATAACAACAATAAATGTACTACAATGAGATATATCCAGCAAGAGAAGAAGTGGAAGAATGACTTTGTTTGTTTGTATTAGCTATACATAAGTATAGTTATCTACAATGTCTTCAGAATGTATCTCATTAAATTTGAATTGTTCTATTTCTTATAAATTAATATAGGATCAGTGTCAGAAAATCGACGGGATTACAATGGATAATGGTTTAAGATTAAGTTGGATAATACCTGACTAGGGCACTATCGATCTTAATCTTTCAAATCTCTTGTTTTTCCATTTTTATAATGATAGTCTTACTAAATTTTCACTGGAGAACTAACTATGCGAAAAAGTTTGTTCATTTTGAAGGATTACGTATTATTACACCACTTGAAATTTCACAAAGAATGTTACTTATAACGATATTTCAAAGATTTATGAATTCGTAATGTAATTAAATTACTTTATACGATTTTCGCGATTTAAATGTGAGTATTCGGTAAGAGAACCGCGCCAACGAAATTCCCTCGAAATGCCTCTCCTCTAGTTATATTTTTCTTCCAACTAAATGGTAATGGAACAAAAAAGTTAAGTTTGTAAGCCAAATAATTCTGAACCGAAAAGTGTAATATATTGCTTTTATATCAATACTGCAAATATGCCTAAGAGTTATCACCTGTATGTGCATTCGCGTCACAGATTGAGAGAATTTGTATGTTGTAGAATTACTGAAAAATTAATGGACAGATTTTTAATAAAATTTGGTGTGATCAGACATTTATAATAGAGAAAGAGAGATACCATTTAAAGTTATAGGGTAAGTGCAAAAGTTCTACCCGTTTTCATTACCCATAAAGAAGAGCAAATAAACGCAAAAGAACAGTACCTATTATTGTGCATAATCCCCTTTGCTATCTATGACCTCTTGACATCTTTCTGGTAGGAGATGAATCGCACGGCGGTAAAATTCCGTCGGTTTCGAGTCAAAAAAAGTCTTGGATGGCAGTTTTCACAGCATCAAGATCATCAAAGATTTCTTGACTAAAGGAATTGTTCAACGGACGAAATAGGTGATAGTCAATTGGCGCTAAGTCAGGAGAATAGGGAGGATGTGGTAAAACCTCCCAACAGAAGCCGAGTAACTTTTGGCGAGTGATGATAGCAGCCTGTGGTCTAGCGTTATCATGATGAAGGATAACACCGCGACGATTGATGAGACCTGACCGCTTTGCTACTAAATTTGAATGCAGTCTGTCTAACTGTAGACAGTAAAAAGCAGCAGTGATGATTTCTTTGAGTGGCAGGACCTCCCAGCGAGTTATTCCCTGCACATCCCATTACACACTCAATAACATTTCTTGGGATGAAGTTCGGCAGATTTCTTGGGATGAAGTTCGGTCGATGCAGACGGATCAGAAGGACAACACACGCTTCTGCGACGCTTTACTTACCGGTACACAACCCATTTCTCATCTTCCGTCACAATTCGTGTCAAGAATGGGTCGTTTTTGTACCGGGAAAGCAAGGAAACACAGGCGGCAATTCGGTCATCCCGTTGATTAGCTGTCAGGTTATGTGGAACCCAAAGATCCAATTTTCTCGTAAAACCCAACTTAACCAGTCGTCTCTCAACCGTTGTCCGGTGTACGTTGAATGTCTCCGCTAATTCTTGCACTGACGTGTTCGGGTTGCTCCTTATGGCTTGATCAATATCGTCATGCTGCGGCTGCCGTGCTCTTTTTATCGAACTCGTATAACAAACAGTGTCTTATATGCTCCTTCCCGCTTTCAATGTTACACCTTCTGAGATTTTTTTTGAGATGATTAACTATGCGAGACACGATGCATTTATATGTCAGGCATCCACACGTTTGATTCGCCGACGATTTTCGTCATTTCAATCTCCTGTGTGACGTCAATTCTATTGCAAATTTGCATAACCAAAAACGGGTCGAAATTTTGCACTCACCCGATATTTTATATATGCATGATTATCAGTGCAGGTGCTCTGATATGGTGCAGGGATATCCAAAACCAAGGTTGTTATATCGAGGTGAAAATGAGTCTAATATTTGGCATGGTCCCTTCTCACAAACGGCAAGTCGCGAAGCGTGGCGACATGCTGGACAGGAGGCGGTTGACGAATCTCTGTGGCAGTCGATCTCACTCATGCAGCAAGGCAGTTTTCAACTCCGGGATAGTTCTCTGAGGCAGACGGCGAGATGAAACTGATCTGTAAAGAGCTTTCTAGATATGCTCTGGGTTTAAGTTAGGTGATCTGGCCGATCACAATAAAAATGCTTTACTTTTCAAAAAAATTCTAGCTTTCTCATTTTTAATGAAGAATGTTAATTGCGTCCAAAACAGATACCAGCACAAAGTGAAATGAACCGATCTCTTTTTTATGTGCATGTATTATCAACTCTATCTAACTACACATTCATCTTGAAAAAAGTAAATGGTGCTCGCCGTCCAACAGATATTCTAGAATGGACTCCTAGGAACAAAAAGGTTCGGGACCCTTGGGTTAGAGAATTAACATAAAATAACTGGTTAAGGAAATTAAATTATGCTTTACAAACTATTAAAATATCTCTTGGTAAAAGTTTTAGGCAATATAATCCTGTTGAAAAATCACCTCAATCAAATGTGAGTACATTTTTACAATTTAAGTATTAACACACAGCATAAATTAAACACTTTGTTCAAATCTGATCATAATGCATATTTCTGATTCCTAATATTCTGTTTAGTTCTCCCTAAATTTCGCTAATATCTAGACTCTGAAAAAAAAAGAAACTCGAGAAAGAAAGAAAATAAGAATTATCTGAGTGAATCTCATCAAGAAAATTCCTCTATGTATTTGCTCCTGGCCCCTTCTCATCTATACAGTACTTACCACACATGTAAAGTTTCACAGTCTGCCCTTTCTTTCCTTCATAGCCCTTTATTTATTGATCCTTTCCAAAGTAGAAAGAGAGAGGATGGTATGGCAGCCTTTTTTCTTCGCACCTATATCCGGGGGGATAACTCCGATAATTGAGTTTCAATTTTCTTTTCGAAATCCGCGTTCGCTCTTCACCAAGAGGATAAACAATCCCTCTGACATCTATTCCCATGGGAGACGAGAAGAGAATCAATTTTGTGCGATACCTGGATTTAGAGGATTGGCCCATCTCCTGAAACGATGCTATAGCACACAGGAAAATGCAATGGAAACAAAAGAGCAAGAAAACTTGAAATTTGGTTCTTCGAAGCCCTTTATATCTTGACATCCATAACAGATGAGTTCGTTAGTAATTATTTGCGTGGCAGTATGTTATATTCGTCTGAAAAACAGTCTCTATTTTATTTTTTACTGGTTTTATAAAACACTCGCTGTTTATTAATAATATTTTAATGATCTGATGAATCAAAATCTGTACATACATGTTTATGTTATAATCAAACCGCGTTTTAAAAAACCCCGAAAATTTGTCTAATCCCGATCGATAAGAAAAATAAATCATCTCAAGGAGCAAAAAAGAAAAGGAAAGAGAAAAGAGGGAAAAAAGAAGAAAATTGTTTAAAATTGCTTGATAAAACAAAGGGAGAAGAAAACCTGTCTACAAGGAAAATGAATAACTCTAATTTTAAAAAAATCATATTAAGCCTTAATTGCAATTATTAAGTCTATTTTTCGTCCTTTTCCATTTTCACTATACCTTAATAATATTATACATTAAATTACTTAGCATAAAAGCCATGGTTGAGACACTTCTCTCGAAATACATATCTCCCTCAAAAATGCTAATTTATTAAATGAACAATCCATTGTTTTTACCGTCGTTGTTTCTATGACGAAGCCTATTCAAATAATATCAAGGACTAAGATGATAGTCCTGGAAATCTACAAAATGTTATCTTCGTAGATGTTTGGTCTCGTGAACAAGATCCGAATTTTTAAAGATTCAGCAAGGACGGCCGGAAAATTTCAAAATGTGAGAAGTTGTCAAGTCTGTGTCCCAAAAATTATCAAAGCTTCTCTAGGTTTCCGTACGTCTCTGCCAATTTTCGTGATGGGCAGGTCTAAGCCTGACTAAGGGTTGAGTTATAAGTCGATCTGCATTGATGTTATTGAGTTGGTGTTTTATCGGAATTGAATGTTTCCTTCAATCTGTATTTGGCCCTGCATTTGCATCCTAGAGGTCCATTTACATTATTATTATTATTGAGATTCCGAGCCTCTTTTGCCTGCTCATCTGCGTTCTCGTTACCTGTGATGTTGACATGCGTTGGCAACCATTGAAGAAATATAGACCTTATCTAACTTCTGAACCTCGTTTAGGCGAAAGTCGATCCCGTTGTTGATCAGGGAGGTTCCATTTAAAGGATTGCCTGTAGTGCTGTCTTTGAGTCACAGAAGACAATGAGTCCTTTTGCTTGCCTCAGAAATGTGAAGGAATCTGTAGATATTAAGTTCCTCTGCTATTGCTAGAAGCTCGCACGTGAAATTAGAGATTTTTTGTGGCTCCAGCGCCAGTTTTCTATTCATATGTAGTAACGCCTGGGGTAGTCAGAAATGGAGTCCATAACTGATGGAGGCTCTGAAGGATTTCTGACAATCCTTTTTAAGATGCAATAGGATTACCTAATGTATGCTTATTGTTTGTTATTGTTTTTCAAGAATAAGGTATTATAGTTACCACGAGTAACATTAGCTTAGAGCACAGAGAAAAATGGGGATGAAAATAAAAGAACAGTAGCCTAAAGGGGTTTTACCTGATATCCTAAGCGTAGATGATTTTAAGAACAATTAGCAATTTTTCAGTTAAAATTTGTGAAATTTTTCAAAAAAAATTGTAAAATACAAAAAAAAAGTATTTTAGATACGAAGATTTTATTCACGAAGATTTCCAAAAAAATTCGTTGTATGCGGCTTTCATATCGCATTACTGCTAAAAACTTTAGTTACAGAAAGCAAATTATCAGCTTTATTAATATTTGGAAAGCTAAATGAAATTTAGAATAGGTAGAATTAATTAAACTAAATAATTTTTTAGGCTTTCTTGAAATAGTTTTTTTGGAGCCAGTGTAATTCCTTATAGCTTTTACTGGTGCTACCCGCCAAATTACTTGTATACAGTTAATATTGTGGTAGTGCTTTGCAGAGCCACGCCTAAATATATTTCCATCTAAGGCAAAGCAAGTTGCGTGCCCCTAGAATGCAGTCAAATTAAATGTATTTGTACATTTTTATATTTAACAAAGATAATTATTAAATCATAATACCATAACTCAGATAATAATTATAACGTGGCTTTACATATTCCGAAAAGTAATACATATAATGATTCAAAATTTTTAAATAAAAACATTAAAAAAGACCTTTCTGATGAACTGCTATTAACACTGAAAATTTTTACTTCCTTATACGAAGTAAAGGAAGTATTGTAATAACAAAATAGTCCGGGTATCATATTTCAAAGAAAATATGCATTTTGACCGCTATCGAATGCAATTTAATGATGTTTCTGAGCGACATCTGTGCGTAAGGACAGAATAAAAGACTTTTTTTCCGCAAATGAATTATAAAACTGATCTAAAATGTCTTCAGAAAAGATTTTTTGTGGCCTCTGTACGTACGGACGTACGTATGCATGTATCTGGCATAACTCGAAAACGAGTAGCCTCAGAACGTTGAAATTTCGTATATTTTCTTGTACCTTATTTTATAAGTATCTTTCATTTATTCAACTTCTATTTAATTTTTCAAAAATTGCTTTGTTTATTATGTTTATTAGAATTGCTTTGAAATAATATGCATGAGAGCGAAGGTGTCTTTATTCAAATATAAAAGAAGAAAAAATATTTACTACTACTTAATTTTTATTACTATTTAATTTAGAAAAAACATTTTTTACTACTTCTACTCAACTTGGCAATACTATCTCAAGATTTCTAAAAAAATTAATTAACAGAACTGCAACATTCATAATGAATTCATAATTAATTTTTTATAGTCATTCACTTTAATTCATCTCACTTTCATCTCGCTAGTTGGTCCAAATTCAACTTGTAAGTTTGGATTAAACTCAAATTGCCAACTTGGCTTCATAATTTTTACTTGAGTCAAAGATGAAACAACTTCGCATTTATTAATCATTGTTAACTGAACGGGGGTTGGTTTGTTCCCTTTTGAGAAATCAACCCATTTTCGATCAGTGACGGTAATTGCATAATTTATTGAATATTTTTCGTGATTCATTGATTAATTATCAAAGTTTTCATTCCTATTTTTCAAGATTAAAATTCAAATTCCTTTTTAAAAAATTTTTCGGGGTTCAATTTTCAATGTTTCTGGATTACTTCTTTCAGATACTTCTACTAACTTTATATTGGGAGATAATATACTCTTTATTACTTAGTTAATAATTTATTATTATATTACTTTGCAGCTATTGCGCAAGTATTAGGAAATTTATATTACAGTGAATTTCAAGTAATTAATTCAATGTTTTATATATATATATATAGATATACACCCACTCTATTACTCGGCTCAGTGAGCTGAGTTATTTTATTCTTATATGTTGGTAAATTGTGCTCTTTTTGCTTTAAAAATACGTACGAGACGCATAACTCAAAAACTAGTAGCCTCAGAACGTCGAAATTTTGTATATAGGACTACTGTAACATCTAGATGTGCACCTGCTGTTTTGGTTGCAATCGAGCGCACCAAAAGTATATATATATGCATATATATTAACAGAGTATATATATATATATATATATACTCTGTTACTCGGCTCAGTGATCTCAGTTTTTTTAGTCTTATATGTTTGTAAATTGTGCATTTTTTGCTTTAAAAATGATTGAATTATGTTGTTCTTAGCTTTCGGTTAAGGTTTTCATGCCTTTAGTTAACCTGCGTATTATAATTGCAAAGTGATCAACAACTTAAATTTGTTTAAGTGCGGTTAAGCCTAATTCTAGTTTAACATAGCAGCTGTATTTGTTTACATTTGAAACTTAGCAGACTAGGGAATTTAATCTTTCTGTCTTTTTTATGGTTTAAGTGCAAAGAACATGATATTTAATAAATAAAGGTAGCACAGAAAACGCAAAAAAGGGCCCGTTTGGGCATAATATAAAATCTGAAAACTTTCAGATTTTTTTTTCATATTTTTCTGTTTTTCACTTTTTAATAAAGATATTTTGAGGTTTTACGTATTTTTGCCTTATGATGAAGTGTGAACTGAATTAATTGAATGAGAAACATATCTGTAATGAAATAAGATTAAATGGAAATGCAGGAAAAAAGGCGTATGATTTAATATTTCGTACAAGGAAGTCATGTGCTTGTTACACGTCACACTTTTTTGAATATATTAAAGTACTTTTGCATATTTTTTAAATATTTTAAGCTTGTAGAAACTTCTTTCATTCTAATAATAGTTAATAGCAGTGTTCGAAAGAGATAGATTCCGATGATCTCAGATATCACGTGAATAACTAATGTAAACAAACAATGTAGATGACTTCAGAGGTCACGTGACTTACGTATACTAATGTAAACAATTAAGTTCATTCCTCTTCTTATTCACTTGCGGAATGTATCTCATTCAGACATGAATGAATTAAATTTCATCCCCAATATATGTTTGGACAACTTTATCTTGCTTTAGGGACCCGAATTTATTTAAAATACTAAATTAAAAACTGCTTTTAAAATTTTTCAATTGAATGACAATAATTTTTATCAGTTAGAAAGTAGAAATCGAAAGCTATCTTATTTAATTATTTATATCTACATTTTAGTTGTAAGATTAAAACATTATATTACTTCTTGTTTTTTATAATGAAAAAAAAACAATACTTTTCTGAGAAATTATTCCTGTTATGAATTAACTTTTATTTCTTTGTTTTTATTCTTTTGCTATATTAATTTTTAAAGCTAAATTTTCATATTCCTCAAGAATATGCCCTCCCATTTCCTGTGAGAAGAGAGATAATTTATTATGGTTCTTGTTTAATCCAATATGGATAAGCTCAGCAGAGCTATCTTCCTAAGAGATAAGATGCCTTCGAGGAAAATATTATAAGACGAAGTGGCTTGCATTGTTCGCAAGGGGAAACCACGAAAATACAAATGTAACCAGCTCATTCGTCAGCAATTAAATTTTAGGCTAATCCCTCTACTAAGCATAACTTTTATGCACTTTTCAGTTTGTTATCTAAAGGCTTTATTTACCTTTCTGCTTATAAAATTTACAACTGATTTGCTTTATAAAACTACGAGCTTTTACCCGCGGCTTCGCTCGCGTTGATGTCCTTAAATAAGTTTCAAAGACTATTGAATAGAAAATAAAATAATTTGATTTTTTTTTTCTTATTGCCCGACCAGGATAATCAGGATAAAATTTTAGTTACTATTACATATTTTTTAAGTTAAAAATGCACTCCGCGAAAAATTTCAGTAAATGCTGCCCTTCTTCAATAACTATAGGCCGATATACCAATATATTTTGTATTTACAAGGAGTGTATCTAGTAAAACTGCTAAGTACATTTCCTAATAACTGAAAAATGTTTGTGAAAGAAGAGCCAAAAGCTGGAAATTCTGAAGGATTTTAAATAGTAAATTAAATTAAACAAATAAAAATTAAGAAACACTTTAATAAACGCTTAATTAATAAATGTCACACTTTCACATCTTAATTACTTAAACGATCATCACGAAATTTTCAAGGAATATTTTTGATATACGTATTAGAAAAAAATTATAGGCTATAAAATGTTTGCGTGGTTTAAGCCACGCACCTGCGCGCTCAGACAAACTTTTACATCGTTTAACTTATCGTTATGAAACTTTCAACATGTAATGTTTATACAATGAACAATCATTTTAAGCTATAAAACCTATTATATACCGTAAGTTTCAACAGATAATTTACATTTTATAGCCTATAACCTTTTCTAATACATCAAAACTATTTCTTGAAAATTTCATGATGATCGATTAAGTAATTAAAGCGTGAAAGCGTAACAAACACACAAACAAACTCACATTCGCATGAATATAATATTAGTTAGGATTAGTTTTAACCTATTGCTATGATTTAAGATTCGATACGTTCATATAAACATAAAGCAATAAAATTAAACTGAAAATTTCATTAAGCCAGTGAAATTTTTTTTAAATTCCCCCCTTGAAATAATTTTAAATCAACAGTAACTAATTAAGGTTTAGGTTGTTAATTGATTAAAGAAAAACCTGCGAGTTTTACCTACCTAAGAGAAGAATGCTTTTGTCGAGGACTTTCTGAGAAACACTTGCTGATATTTCGACATATGAGAAAAAACACTAAAATTCCCATTCGTCACGGCCATTCGCAGGAATCTCAGCCGGCATTCGAACAGTCTTCAGCAGTCTTATCCACTTGATGCTCATAGATAAAAATCGTTCAATACAATTTACGAACTTTTCTTTCAGTGAAATGACTCGTCAATGATCGAAAAGTAAAAAAACCACATTAGTAAATTCATATTTAAATAAATTTGTTAGTTATCTACATTGAAACTATACCGTGTCAGACCTAAATAGGCAGACACCACTCTAATTGTGAAGAGGCTAAAAAAAATTCATGAGCATCCGAATCAGACTGACGACCTTATATCACTGAAAATGAAAACGATATAAAAAAATGCAATGATTTATTATTAAATTATCGTAAATAATGTTAAAATGTTTTATCATTTGAAATATTATAAAACTATGTCTGTATTTTGATGTGTCTTGAAATCCTAACTATCATGATTTTTTAAAGAATTTTTAAGCTCTCGTAGCCGATTTGGATCCTCTTGTAGTTGTTCACCTTCTCCAGATTTTGGAAGCTGTGAAAAATCGATGGTGCTCGCTTCGGAATCTGAACCATGAACCATCCAACTGTTAGCTGGACGTGCTTATTACTTACACCAAAAAGTACGCATGGGAAAAAGGGATAATTTCTTACAGCTTTTCTTTTACATTTTTCAATTATAGATACAAAGCTTGATATAACTTAGCTTTCTTTACACTGACTAAACTTATACCGGTCTGGTGACTTTAATTGTCGCGAATTAAGTAAACATATATAAAATTAAGTAAACATACATATGAGTTTCAAAAACACACAAAAGTAAGATAATATATATATATCTACCACTATTGTGTGGATATCAATCAAAAGAAAATATTTAATATTACAAGTACGCAAATAAAACTCTGCTTACGAAGGTATTGTTACAATACCATCTCGCCTGCTCACCACTAAACTGCGAAAAATAACCAGAGTTTCAAAAGTTTTCAGAGTCGCTGCAGCGATCCAGAGAGTTCTAGCTGTACCAATCCAAGTTCCCTAAATATTGGTAGCCTGAATTATTAACTTGATTATGCATTCTGGTGATGGTCAGAAGAACACAAAGAGGAAGAAAAGAATTAAAATAACAATAATATAAGTAACTAGCTGACAACCGCCCGCTTTGCTGGGCACACTATCTATTTGAATGTGAACCTAGACTTCTTATAAAAACGAAATGTCTAATTTCGAATTGATAATGAATGTAATTTTTTTAATTTAAAGTCGGGAAATATAGTGCCAGTCAGTGAATCTGCCATATACAGATTTCCACATCAACCCATGAGGTACTGTGTATTGAGATGCGTCTACATAATTTAACGTGGCGGGATCCCCAGTAGGCCCACACGGCGAAAAATTGCCAATATAAAACTAAGGACATATTTTAAGAATTTTTAAATATTTGTTCATTTCTTAATTTATTAAATCAAATTTTTTAATCAATATAATTATTTGTCTTCGATTTTTTATGTATGGCAATTTTTATAAACAACACTTTTATTTTTCATCACAATAATTTATTTCTTCTAATAATAACATTTATTCTCATGAAACTTATGATAACAGTTAAATAATATATTTAAATTTATAAAACTTCTGTGTAGACAACATTTTTCGTACGTTTTTCTGGTTGAAGAACGATGAGATTTCCTCGGATGAACTTACTCTTAAACACGCCACATAAAACTGACCATGAGAAAAACAGTCATTTTGTAAATCTATGCAAGCTAATTTTAAACTCTGCCCTTGTGTTTTATTGCTCGTCATCGTAAAGCAAATTCTAACCGGAAACTGCAAACCCTTAAAAATTTACGTAAAATCAGGCAAATTACGTAATAATTTTTTCGTAATAATTTTACGTAATAATTACGTGATTATTTGAGGCAAAATAGGTAAAATTACGTAAAAAGATTTATGTAAAATCCGTTCTTAGTGCGCGTCTACATCGTGGAATGAGTAACTATGCAAAATTTCAAGTCAATCGGGTGTATCGTTTGGGAGATCTCGTGATAAGTCAATGATATTTCGCTTATATATATATATATATATACGCTTCCAGTAAATTACAATAATGGATGGTCTGAAAATTCTTGATGTACTTTTTAAAAAATTGTTTGAGGAAAAGGATAAGTAATAAATGCACAGAGTTTTCAAATATCTCTGCAATATTTCATTTGTTTATCTATTTTTATTACTGACAAATTTATTATACCATTATCAGTTCATTAGATACTATCAGCCATTAAAATTGCTACAACAGGATGAAAAGTAAATTGCAGAATCTTATTTATTGCACATATGTAGTACATATACAGTAATATAGCATATACAGTACACACGATTAAATTTGAAGGTGGTTTGAGTACATACCGTGCAGAATTCAGTATACAGAGCTGCCATCTCTGGCGGCAACAACTGCTTTAATCCGACTAGATATCCAGTCGAAGTGAGCTTGGATGGTACTTCATTCCATACGGTTTCAGCTCTATGCCAAATTTCAATTGTATTTAGTAGCAAGGGGTAGATTTGTCTTCACTAGTCTCTCGGTAAACTACGACCAAATATTATCAGTGGGTGATTGATCTGGAGAATATGCTGTCCAGGGCAAAAGTCGAACTCCCTCTGCATTGAGGAAGGTCAGGATAACACGGGTAACATGAGTCGTACATTATCTTGTTGAAAGGTGATGCCACAGAGCCCTCGAAATTAGGCACGAAGAGTAAGAGGTGACCGGAATGTTTACTTAATGGTACCCCATACTAACACACCCGGTGCTGGGTCCGTGTGACAATGACGAATGCAAGCTGAAAAACTTTATTCTTCTTGGTGCCTCCTTGTTCAGATACGTCCATCATGATGCTGTGCGCAAAACCGGGATTCATCTAAAACGCCGAGATTGGCCTGTCGTCGCTCGTCGCACCGCTGTAGGCAAGCCTCTCTCTGTTGCCACGCCAAAGGAAGTAGCAGCCTGATTTTCGGGTTGGGTTGTTTAACTTGTTTTTGAATCTCGAGGCTTGCGTACAAGCATATAATGTCTGCTACTTGAAATATTTGCGAGCCGAATGCTCTCTAGAGATAGGGTTAGAGCAGTGAAAAATCCTCGGATTGTTCCTTGGGGTGTTTTATTTTTATCAAAACTGAGAAGATACTTCAACTTCTTTACGGTTGTCATTCAGTTACCCCGTTTCTGCAACATTCTATGTGATGAGATGGTTAAACGTCCGATGGGTATTGTTTTTTCTTGCATTTACGTTACACATTGTGAAAATTAAGAAAATTAACCATGCAGTCAGATTTTTCGCTCGGGATCTAGACCGGATCGAACTCCAGAATTCAGTGTTCTTAACCACTCGGCCACTGATTGGGACTCTGATGTAACAAAGCCAAAATTTTGCTGCATTTATGAATTTTTCGTTCGAGACATCGCTCTCAAAATTCGGACACAATAATGTATTAATATTTAATGGGAATAGTTTTCAGGTTTCCATACTTGCCATAACAAATTATTAATTTACAAGCGCATACACCAGATATTGAAATTTCAGCTGTTAAGTGTTTAAATAAGAATTTAAGAGGTCTGAGTGACATTTCGAGAATATAATCTGTGATGAAAATTTAAGTTTAAAGAAATCTGTCTAAATATTTCACCAAAGATATTTTATTTTTTATACAAATTGTATTAAATTTCAGAAACTTGAAAAAGTTACGTTATTTTTATCTGCTCCCTCACGGAGTGAAGAGTAAAAAGAAACAGAAATAAATCACTGAAATATTGCTAACGGTTTATACTAGATATCACCCTTAAATTGAAATGGAAATCACTGCCAGCCAATAACGTATAAAACCCACCGAGAAAATCTGCCAAAGTCAAAAAAAGTGCGCGGAAAAATCCACGTGTCTCATTTTCACGTAGTTTTACGGGATTACGCGAGACTGAAGCCTGTAAAATGATGTTATTTGCGAGATACTGACATTATACGCCTTTTCTTTGTTTTTTAATTTTATCCATTTTTTTTTTATTTCCGTCGTTTTTATAAACGCTATGATACATTTCGTAAAATTGTAGCAGATGTGAAATTTCTCACAGTATTTCGGAGAATAACTTACTTTTATTTTTACGTTTTATTTCACAAATAGCTTTTTACTTAACTTTTTGTACAAAGGGCAGTTTTAGATAATAATTTAAAACAATCTTTTCTGATAAGAAAAGTAAGCAAATTACTGAGCGAAATTAAATAATTCTGTGATGCGTGTGAAATGAGTTCAAAAGTAAAAGGTGTTAAAAATAATGAAAACTCTCGATTTTCATTAATTTACGAGAATATTGAACCTATCAGCATATTAGATATCTAGTTATTTTTATTAATTGTATTGAATTTTTCATTTTAAAATTGTTTTTGCGGAAAACGAGTTTCCACGTATTTCTTTAAATTAGTTTTTGATGGCCTGTTGTAGTCTAAATATGTTTATTAAAGAAAGTTACCTTGTGACACGGTGATTAAAGCAAAGTTTTTGTAAGTATTTAAAATGACACAGTTTTTAAAATAATAAGAACAAATGAAAAAATAAGGTATTTAAAGAATTGTGCTTTATTTTAAATTCATAAAATAATTAATAAATTAAAAGGAGGAAAATAATTTATCATATAATGGGAACAAGAGATTAAAAGCCTTTACCGAACGATCCGAACTTTACCGAACGATCTATAATTTAATATCCCGAATAATGAAGCATGAGATACGCTTGATAAATTTACAAAAAAAAAATAATTATGCTTTTGATAATGTAATTAAATTATTAGATTTCGTTATTAAATTATAGGATTAATTATTTTTTCTTTAACTTCACTAATTGTTTTATGAGTTTTAAATAAAACATAATTTCTTTTAATATTGTTAGCCAACCACAGCGTTAGCTCAGAAGGGCTATTAGTTTCGAAACGGCATTTCACTATAAACGGTATATCACTTTTTAAATTTATGCCGCCAAATATTATCGCCTTGCATTATATTTAAATAATGAAGAAATTGCGCGAATGTATTTATGTTTCTCGCACTGTGAAAAAACGACGATACCTACAGCCATCAAATTTTGAATTTGAAACTCCACTCGAATATGGGCACCTGGAAGCCCGAATTTTGGATTTCGAATTTGTTTCATTACCGATTTCATATTTTGTAAAACCTTAACGAATTTCTAATTAACAAACTCAGCGATTTCAAAGCGAGCAATGGCAACACTGTCGGGGGGAGGGACAACTTATCTCGAGCGCACGTCACTGTCTATCGTAAATTCTAATGATATGCTGTTTTTAAGCATTTTGTGATATTGCTATTGAATTGAATTTTGTGTGATTTAAGGGCGAAGAACATGATATTTAACGAATAAAAGCAACAGACAAAATGTTAAAAAAAACATCCTTTTGGGAAGATATAAAATCTGAAAGCTTTCAGGATTTTTTTTTCGCCTTTTATACTTATTTTTACTTTTATATTTTTAGTCCAAAGATACGTTATCAGCGAAGTAATTCAGCCGAAAAATCTTTTCTCAAGAATAGTAAACTTTTTTACTTCCAAGAATTCTGTTACGTGAAATAGTTTAAAAATAAAGCAATTTGGCCAAAAAATCAGAAATTACATTAACAATTTCATATGAACTTTGTGCAAAAATTTTTTTTCATTCTACTTAATGATGCAAATAGCAAAATTGTGAAAGTTTTAGTTTGTTCATTAAACGAAGATATGTGAGAAACATCGTTCTAACATTAAATTTTATAAATTTAAATAAAATTTTCAAAAAAAAGTCATTCAGCGCATTGCATTGTAATCAATAATGACTGTATGTGAAAAATCTGAGTTTCATAGCCTATTAACGAACAGTTAAAAATCGAGTGCAAAGTTTTGAACATATTAGTGCCGAATATTTTAAGCGAATAAAATGAACGGTTGTGAAAATTCCACTAGTTTTAAAATAAACTCTAGAATGTTTCCTAAAACCGTTTTTTATTATTATTGCTTATTAGAGTGTGAAGAATTTGTTTTATAGTGTTTGGAAATTAAATCTTTGTAACTGATGCGTTGTTAAATGTTAGAAATTTAAATTCCCTTAAAAATGTAATATTACGTACCGTAATGAAATTCAGAAAACCAACTTTTAAATTCAAATATTGAGAAAAATGTATATAAAATTATTAAATGGACAAGCTAGATTTCATTGCAAATAGTTTTAAACGCTATTCAATGCTTGAATTCTGCTGCTTTTTAGATTAATGAAATGAACTGTAAAGACAAATTATATGCATAAGTAAGTAATTATTTGAAGCAAGGGAAGTGATGGGATAGCATCTCACGATTATAGCGTAGTAACGTTATAACTTTCAGATTACATTCCTTAGCAATGCCGAAAGAAGAAGACATTCTGTTTCACATTGTAGCATACTTTTTTTTAGTAGATGATTGCCCAATTTATAGTTTTTATTATTCTCATTTTTAAAAGAGGGCGAAGAGATTGTTTTCGAATCTGTGAAAAGTTCAAAATTTTGTAACCGTTACATATTAAAATATCGAAATTTTAAAATCTTAAAAATCAAATAGTCGAAAAAAAATAATGATTTTTGAAAATTCACCAAAAAAATCACAAATGGCGCAGGAAATTTGGTTTTAGTTTCGTTTAAAGGATTTTTTTTTCGCTATACCGGATGGTGTAAACAGAAAATTTTTGAGAGTTTTAGTATATTCTTTAAATGAAGATATGTACTAAAAATCATTTAAACATTAAATTTAGAAAATCTAAATGGAATTTCAAACAATCGTTTCCCCACACTGCAATATCTTCCACAAATAGAAATTACTTGCATCTGAATTCATGTTTTAAATATATTCTTTAACATACTGCCATAAAACAAATTTGCTGTTAAAACTAATACATTTGACAAAAATGCATATCGCCTTATTATTTAAGTAAATACCAAATTATAAACATCGAGCTAAAGTCTATAAATAAAATTTCATACATACATGTGCATCAGCAGATGGGTTCACACAAAACATATTTTTCCTACTTTCCATCGTTTCACTTTGTATTAGGATGGGTAAATCTCTAACAATAATCTCTAGGTAAGCTTCAGGCAAAAAAAAAAGCATCAAATTAGACAATGAATAAGTAAGAAAATCAAATTTTAACAAAAGTCTTGCAGTTAGCGACGCTGAAAAGTTATTACATTTACAGCATCCAAAAGCTCTAAAATATCAGTAAAATAGCAGATGTCCAAGAATCCAAGAAGAAGTCATCCAAGAATTTCCATGACAACTGTTCTAAATGTTCTCCGAAAAGTCAAACCGCGAGCATGAAATTTACAATATTTGAGCTTGGTTGTTATAATGCATTAACATATGTTCTTCGAAAAAGATTTATGAAGTGATATCATTCAGTATAACATAGTTTGGATGGCAGTACAAGCGAAGTTGAAACATCTATCGATCTTACTTCGCCCTTCTGCAGTTTAAACAAAGGGCATTTAAGCACAAGAGCTTGAATTTCCTTGATTAGAAACAAATTCTTTTCATGCCAGAATCACTTCATTCCTCAGGTTTCTCATTCTCTGATGCTACTGTTCTCAGCTATCAACACAGTTCTATGCAAGCAATGTTTCCATACAGTTCAAGATAGTCAGAAACAACGAGGTAGGAATTCTATATAACAAACACCAAAAAAGGCCTTCTTCAATTTTTTTTTCAAGAATGTCAGCATATATATATTCAATGGATGTTACTTTGTCTAGGTAGTATATTTTCGCATTTCAATAAAAATTATCATATAAGCACTTTTCTCGAACCTTTTGAACATTAGAACATGTCAGCACAAGGCATGGAAAATAATCTGAAAATTGACTTGGGGAATAGCCGTAGGTGTTGTATCTTTTTGGAACTGGTTAACTTCTGTTAAGTATGACTTTGACGCACAAGAACCTATATTTGGTCAAGGCGCAGCAAGTCTGTTGATAAAGCAAATTAGTACACTGGATATGTTTATGGAACATGAAGAACTCTTGATGATTTCCTGTCATATCAGATCACACAGTGTTTATGTCAAATGATGCCATTAAGAATCATTATTGATAAAGATACTGCCTCAGCCTTTGGAATATTTATGGCTATTCATGGAAATTGTTATGCAAAAGGTTTGTATTTAAATTACAGCCAATTCCATTAAACCTATACTTCAGCTTGCATGACAATGAACATGCATTCTATAATTAATATTAACGACGCCACAAATAGGTGTTCAATTGTTGTACGGTGTATGTTTGTAAAAAATTATTCAAGCTGAAAGAAAGATGAGATGCTTGTAGAAATTGCCAGTTTGCTTGTAGAAATGGTTATGAAGCCCAACAATTTTCAGCACCACATGCAGGCCCAACAGCGAGCTCAACAGCGTCAGGTTTATACAGTTTCCTGACATATAACTCAAAGAACGTGGTATAGTTATATACAACGTATGCAACAGACGGGTAGTCTGAAGAATAGGTAAAAATTTCTATTGGTTCATATATCTGCTGTAAGTTTGGCGAGAAGCATCAGTTAAAAAGAAATGAAGTCAAATCAACTTAGATTCTTTAAGTCACAAAGGTAAATTTGATTTAGAGACATAATCTAACTTTCTATAAATTTAAATCAAAAACTGAGATGAAGCTCTAGTGAAATTGTTAGTGCTTGTTATCTTAAATTTAGTTAACTGGATTTTTTTTGAAATACGGACGGGAGTTTTAATAAGTATAAATTTTACAAATTTTCTGAATTTCTATGGTCTAAGTGATAATAATTTTCTATACTCATATGTGTTTTTTCTGATTATGAAAGCCTCTCTGGAATTCACGGAAGCTTGAAATTTGTATAACAATCATTTAATTATATACAGGATAATTCAAAAGTCAAGCAAGCCAAATTTTTAAAAATTTCGAAAGTTCCAAAATAGCCATATAATGGTGAATTGGTTAAAACAGAACCGGTAATGTTTTTCAATGATCAATGCCTACACTGTTATAAGTAATATATTACTTGAAGTTTCAATAGCAATTTTTGCTGCCAGCTTTAAAAATTACTTGCTTGGTACGAGATGGAGACGAACTTTTCTCAAGCAGAACGACTTTTTTTTTTATCGAATATTACTTCGTAATGAATAAATTTAAATGCGATACCCTCTTTCTCACAATCTTTATTACTGATTGTAATGTTTTATTTCTGGCCTCGTCCATTTTGTCCGAACTGAAGCAGATGGGCGGCCACTTCGCTTTTGATGGTGAACAGTTGGTTGGAAGGTTAGTTGGTGAATTTGTAATGGTTGGTTGGTTCAGTTGGTGCCATAAAACATGCCAAAAATGTGATACATTAATTTCATCTTGTTTAGAGAGACAATAAAAATATAAAATTATCATTTTTACAAAAATCCTAAACAATTTTATATCACGAATAATGAAAGTCTAAGAGGATAAATAACGAAATCTGTTAATCTAATTACATTTTCAAAAAATATAAGCCATTATGTTTATAAATTAAGGGCTTCCACGCTTTTATTATTCGTGATGTAAAATCGTAGATGAATTTTTAAACAGAATTACGTAATGGCATGCTCTCTTATTTTAATCTTTTGATAAAATATTTTTCAACTTGTAGTTCATTAATTATTTAACAAGTTTTAAATTAAAGCTTATTTTGTGATAAAACGCTTTTTACTTTTCTTTATTTCAAGAGTCATTTTAAGCAAATACAATTTCTTTCAGACTGCAGTAATTACAATCTACATAACTATATAGAAAGTACTTTATACCGACCAGAAAAAAAAATATGCATATATATATTGACTCAACAGTAATTTCCAGCTGCTTACCCGAATACGACTGTCTGCTTCAGAAACTTGCAGAACTTCGGATGAAAAACGACACCTTCCAACCATTACCACCACAGCCAACGCTTAAAAAGAATAAGACAAAAAAAAAATAAAGTGGCACATTACTTGCAACAAAGAACACGGCGTTCAAGAACAAAGAAAAGGCATCGCAAATTTGGGTAGGCAGGTACCTCCTGACACGCACCGATTAATCACTGTCCACTTATACCCCGAAAGGTGTCCATTTGTGTGTATAGCACAGACACAGCCTTCTCTCTCTCGTTAATCAAAAGCATGATATATCCTCATTTCAGAACGTGAAAGTCTTGCAGGATTAAATGCGCTTTTTAAAGACAAATGGACCTTCTAGTTCTTGGCAGGGAGCAGTGAGGGATGGGACTGGAACCTCGCAGGGAGTGCTGTTGGAACATCCCTCAACGAATATCGCTGGTATTAATGTTGAAGTAGGAAAATGTATCGTGTGGGTTCGTCGTCTCAAAGACGCACCATCCTGGATTTTTGCAACATCATGTACTGTAGTGTTTGCCAAAGTGAGGATAAATGGTAGGCAATTAATGTCAAAATGCATGACATAAAGATAGCGAAGCCTTAATGTGGCAGGCAAAAATTTCGGTTTCATGACCTCGAAGGAAGCAAGATCGCTTAAGACTATCAGTCTGTAATTCAGTATAATAGATAAAGGGATGGAGGGGGAATCAAGATACTGTCTTTAACTGGTAATTTCTTAAATATGGTGAAAGAGGTGAAAAGCTTTTTAATTTATGGAGAAGAGAGAATTTTTTTTTCATATGTGAATGAGCAAGGATAACAGTAAAATATGCATATAAGCTAGGGACTTGGGGCAGACTAGTTTTACTGCTCGTTTTCACAAATCAATATTGTGTAGTCCTAGACTCAAAACAACCACTCGAAATTGTTTTTCCAAATATATTATAAATTAACAAATATACATATTATATTCACCAAGGCTTTGTGCGGAAATTTCCATTATTATTATGTTGAGATCAGCCGATTTTCTACTTCGATTTCCTAATGTTACTTGCTTTTTCACTAATAGTATGGTAAAGTATCATTTTATATTAATTAAAAACATTGCTTATGATTTGGAACTTTACTGACACTTCTTTTTGTTAGCTCCTAGCCAAGATGTAAATGAGTTAAAAGGTTTTCAGTCGGAGTTTGCGAAAGTTTTAGAAAAAGATCTTTTGACAGCGACGCTCGCTGTAGTCCTATTTCCTTCGCGCAGCTCAGCTATATAAACCGTCCAGCGTTAGGCAATTTGCAAGCCGAAGTAAATCGGCGCACTTAGTAAAGTTGAGCCAACGCTTAGGTTATTTATATTTACAGTCTTCCATATCGAGTTAATTTAAATATTAAGTTCAACTTTCTATTACAGATATTCCACAAGTAGCGGAGAATTAAATTGTAAACACAAATTGTGCATTTTATTCAGCTTAAAGCTTTTAACAGAAGGTTGTTTAAACTTTCTGTTAAAAGGTATACAAAGGTTGTATTAATTTCACAGACGGAGCGATAGCTCGTTTGATTGCCTTAATAGAGTTTAAGAACTTTAGTTAACTTCAGAAAGTAACTCTGCACTTGTTATTCGAAAAACTATTAGTGACTGTGTGGAACTGTCTGTTGTTAAAATCAGATATTTTGTGAATTTTTGCAGAAATTGAAGAGGTTTAATAAATTAATATATGACTAATCATTCTACAATTTTATGCATAGATTATTAATTTTTGCAATATTTCATATTTTTCATTAATATTACCCCGAAATTTAGTTAATTAGTTAATTGATTAAAATAAGCTATGCAAGAGCTATTTGCCTAAAGAATGGTATCCCATGTAGAAGACTATATTATGGACATCTCTACGCAGCCAAACCGATTGCCAGAATAATACTACATTGAAATTATTAATTGTTAAACTACTACAATAATAATAATAATAATAATGTGAAATAATGTGTTTCAATAATGTGAAACTTGTCTGCTTGAAGATTCTGAATGTCCTAATAGAGGACTAATGGAAACTGGTTCATAATCACTTTCCTCATGAGAAAAATTACGAAAATTAGATTATTAATTACCTTAAATTGCTTTTAAATGTTCAGTTGAAAGGCTTACTCGCGCATCAGTGATTTCTATAAAAGGCAGAGGCATGAACCTCAAAGTGAAAGAGACCACTCGACTTTCAAAATATGAGTCGTATAGGAGAAATTCTGCAGCAAATTATATTGTTGCGTGCGTACGGGTTCGTAATGGATTGAATGCACCAGTCGTTAAAAAAAGGTTAAAATTTCTCCTTTTTGCAAGAAATAAAACAAAATGCTGAAATATTTCCTCAGAGATATTCGTACAATATCACAATATCTCAAACGTTAAACAGAATTCAGTTCAAAACAGATAAAGTTAATCCAATCTCACAGCGAATTCGCTACAATCAATCGCAGCATTAAGTAAACAAACAGTTCGCTTAAAACAGCTACAATTAACAACTGAGATGAGATGTTTTAATTCGGCTTTTATAAGCTTTTTAATTATTTATTAGAATATTCTGGTAAAACCTCGATTGTTCTCGGTATTTGCGGATGGCAACAGTAATTACGAGATATTTATTTATTATAAATATTAAATGCTCGCGCTCTTTTATTTTTACTTTCTCTTCAAAAATCGTCTGCGTTGCATGGGAAAATAAACAATTTTAACTACAATTCTAAATAAATAGCTAAATAAATACGAAATCTGTAACAATATGTTTTATTTCTAAGAGTACACAAATGATATGAAAGCGAAACGGTTTTATTGCTTAATAAACAGTAATATGTATAATATTAAAAAAAAACTTTTGTTGCAGTAAGTAAAATAAAAAAACTGACGAATAGTTTTACTGTGATAGTTACTTTATTGATATATTCAAATAAGCCAATCTAATCCACCCTCTAGGTACTACTGTTTAAGAATGGTAATAAGAAAGCATACAATTGCATGAGGATTATATGTTCTTATAGAGAACTCTATATCGAAACCCCTTTTAGTTCCCTCTAATTGCAAAAAGTCCTTGATTTTCCATCTCAGGTAGAAATAAAAGTAACCCTAGAATCACAAAGTGGCCGAAAATAAAGAAAGACTGAAAGAATTCGAAGCTCTGCGTACTTTGCTATGTTCAAGTAACTAATCCAGCAACCACAAAGTAACAAAAATATTTATACTGTGATCTAATTTTGTATTTCTAGACAGCATACTGGGTTATTCATGCAGGTATCCCTCATGTGTTTAGTCTAAATTATCAGTAATCTGGTCCAAAGCACTAATCAATATGAAATAATTTTTGAAGAATTTTGGCACTGAAGAAGGCATGCAAACTAAACCAATGAAAGTGATTCGAAATTTCAGTATTTGGGTATACGACTTCTGAAATTTGATCTGAAGATTTCTGTTAATAAGAATGAAATGCTTGATTTTAAGCTTCCACCTGGGGGTATGGGGATTTCCCGTTTCACCGTTTCCCTTTTCATCTTGTGGTCGAAATCGTGCAGTTTCATCCTCTGCTATCCTCCATCCTCGCCATCAGTAACACTTCTGCTAACAAATCTTTCCCTTTGATCTGCTTCTCTCCTCCATCCTCCTCATCAGTACCCCTACTAACGTAAGGCTGAATTTTCCTCGATTTATCCCCTTTCGACCGTCGTTGTTGAGACAGAGAATATTACGTGATAAATGCAAATTGGTTTGTTACAATTAACAATCTAATCTAATCAGTATACTAGTTGCTGTGAAGTAATTTCATTAAGATGCACAGGCATGAAATGCAATTTTATATTCTATATGTGATTATTCTGAATTTGCCTCTTTGTATTTTCATCTATCTCGGCTTAAACGTGAGACCAGACGTGTTATCCAGCTGTAATAATATTCGTAGATAGATAATATACATTAAAATGAAATTTAATAAATTACAGTAAACGCTAGATTTGCCGCAAAACTCACTAACGATATTGTATCGCCAGCTCGGGATTTAGAACTGGATTTAGGCATAGAAATCCCTAACTTTCAATCTGTAAAGTCTTCCATATATACTTCAGGCACCGGCATAACGAATTAGGCTTATCTTCCACAGCTGGAACTCGAGATGATTTAATTTTTACCAGAAAAATGCAAAGAAACATTTTTATTTGTTAATGATAATACATTTGGAAAGAGT
>KK112790.1:0-15481 GCA_000611955.2 Stegodyphus mimosarum | reverse complement strand
TCTTTGTTTTTTTTATATATATATAAAGGATTTATTATTGGTCCGAAGGATCAATTTGCCCAGAAGGACTATTAATTTCGTTTTGGCATTTTGCGCTGATTCACTATAAATGTCGATTCGCTTTTTAAATTGTTGTTGCCAAATATTAAAGCCCTGTATTATACTTGACGAAATTAAAAAATGAAGAATCTTCATGAATGTATATATGTTTTTCGCATTGGGATAAAACAACGGTACCTAGAGCCATCAAATTTTGGATAACGTAATCTTCCCCGAATATGGTAATCTGGAAGCCCTAATTTCGAATTTGAAATTTCTTTTACTATTTGTTTCATACCTTGTAAAACTTTAACGAATTTTTGATTAACAAGCTCAACGATTTCAAATCGAACAATGACAACACTGTACGGAAAAAAAAAGTTATCTCCAGCGCGTGAGACTATGTATCGGAAACTCTAAAGATATGCTCTTTTTAAATTATTTTGCGATATTGCTGTTGAACTGAATTTCATGGTCTAAGTCCGAATAACAAGATATTTAATAAATAAAGGTAACACTGTAAAAAAAAAAAAAAAAACGCTTCTTTGGGCGCAATGTAAAATCTGAAAGCTTTCAGACTATTATTATTATTATTCCGTGTGCGTACATAAACTAGTTTTAATGTAATAAGAGTAACATCTAAAAAGTAAAATTCTGTCTCGAAGAGTAAAAATTAATTTCTACTATTTTGCTAAGCATATGTTCTAGAACGCTCTAGAAACAGCAAATTATATGACAATAGCTTAAAGAGGAGAATTTATGACTTCAGGTTGTAAGATTTAGTCTTTTTTGCTAACATAAATTGCGATTAGATCCACTTAAGTACTAGCTCAGGCCTTTTAAGAGTGTAAAAGACCCTTTTTTGGAACGCAGTATAATTTACAGACGGCACGGGCTTACCTGCTTACAAACACCGACCACTTGCGGTAAGAACTTAAAAGATATGCAACACTAAATTTAAAGGTAAAGATAGTGCAAGACTACACAATTCAATTTAAGTTAACAAGTTGACTCAGAACTACACCGGCAGAACAATAACTCGGCAGCAAGAATACGTAGCCGATTTTATGGTTAATAGCTGGAAGAAAACCACAACGTGAGCTCACAACTATTAATAAAAGTAAATAAAACCCTACAAGGCCAATTCATCGGACAGGAAACAAAGAATCTTCTTTTTTTATCTTTAGTTCCACAGAAAATAATCATTGCAATATTTCTATTCTTAGCCCTTCCCGAACAGAAGAAGTAAGCAACAAAGTAATTTAGTTAAGAAAAAAATCTATACCTCCTTTCTTAATGAGATGAAATCTGTTCCAATTGCATTCTTGTCTTTGGAAAACTGAAGTACATGCAGTAAGAAACATCAAAATCTACCCTATATATATCTCTAAGAATGCAAAACGTACATGTTTTGGTTCATGATAGAATATAGCGACGAATATGAATCACGTTATGACAGTTTTTAAAGATTACAAATAGCTGCCCATTTAATAGACTCCTAATTAAAATTTTGTAATTATATGCATATATATTTATAATTATATGGATGGTAGAACTCATCGTTTTTAGAGTCCAAGCACATATAATATTATATAAAATCATAGTCCATTTATAGTATTAAAAATTTTAATAGAAAAATTACTATTAATATTTCAAATTTTAATTTTTTAAGAATTTGTCTTGCATTTGTTGAATGCGCATGGTCATATATTAGTTATATATAAATATATACGGAAGACAGTTAAGTTTATATAACATGTGACTGTAAAATTAAAATTACAGTTGTATTGCTCTTTAAACTTTCTTAAAGAACCTTTTTTTAAATTAAACTAAATCCATCCCCTATTAGGAAATGATTATAGTGAATTCTCTATCGTCGCCTTCTAAAAGATACCTGCATTTTTTAGAACACGAACAAGTACAGGTAGTGAACATCATCTTTCTAAGATCACCACATCCGGAGAAAGCTCGTACATTAATCTTAATTTTACATTTGCTACATTTTTATTTTCTTTCAAAGATGTAGAACTGGGTTTCGATTGCTTTACAAATATCTGATAATTTAAAAAATAAATACTACATAACGAAAACGTAAGTAGATTCAGATACACACCTTTAGAATATGCCTGAAATTTAATTTATTGTCTCAGAATAATTGGTCTAAAGGAAATTTTTAATAAATATTAGAAATCGAAAGCTAAGCCAGGTAGTGTGAGCCATCTCGTCTAAACCCTTTTAATTGAAGAAAACTTGTGTTCGCTTTATCGTAAAATGACTTTTTGAACAGCAGATGAAACGGGAAAGAGGGAATCGATGGTAAAAGGCAACGAATGAAACAGCATCGTTTCGAGCCAAGAAGGAAACGAGAAAGGAAGAAATGGCACTAAAACGGGGATACTTTGGTGTGCGCGAATAAGTGTACAAGCCCATTTAAAAGCGGATAATTATAATAGTATTATCCAGTTTATAAGTTTTATCCAGCTAAAACAAAAAATAATATTTTTATAAATATTAGGAATAGAGTTAGATGAAGTCTTGAAAAAGGCATTGAAGATATTCGCCACATTTATCAGTAATAAGCAGCTTTTATAGAGAATTATCCCCTTGTACAATTATATGGTGTGCAAATGTACTTCAGTTCGTGCTTTAACGATATTGTTTACGTCCTCCCCCCCCCCAAAAAAAAGTAGTTAATGCGAAAGATAAATCATGATCGTGCGAGAACTCCTTTAATTTTTCTGAGAGGAGGGGGGGGGAACTTATTTGGCTTTGGAGAGAGTTCACTTCATTCGTTTTTCCCCTGTGGCTCCTGTACAAAACGTAAAAGTTAATGTCTTACATTTATCTGCTAAAAGCTGTCTATTGCCAAAACTGTCACGCACTGGAAGCTAATTTCGCTTTATTCCTTTCTGAAACGTAGGCATGGGCAAATTTTCAAAGGAAACTCAATCATGCAATCTTTCTGAAATAGGGTGTCCACCAGGGATCAAATAGTTAAAATTGCTGAACTTTATTAGTTCCATTCTGATTCAGATCCCAGCTAATGTACTCACTACATGAATGTTTTCGTATTTTTATCCATACCAGCCAGTTTTCCTCGAAAAGTCCTTCGTGATAGCATCCTTCTCTTTACGCAGACAGCTCTCGTTTGTTTTGCAGTAATCACATCAAAACCCAAACCTTTCTGTTACACGTTGCATGTAAAGTTTAGGAATAACAGTATTCTAATAAAAACATAAGTAAACATATTTCAAATGAAAGCCAGGTTGTTTAACATTTCTACTAATCTGAATATTCTTGTTTGTATTAAGTAAGCATTCGTCAGCATGAAAATTAAAAAGTTTCGAAAATATTTGTCATTTAAAACGCAGACGCTCCAAAACTGTAGTAAAAGTGTGTTCTCATGCACGTACCGCATTTGTTTCATGTTCTTTTCTTAGTTTTTGTCAACAGACAGAAAAAAATATCGTTTTCAAGCTCAACAAGCTGAGTTAACGAAATTTCTGTTACAATGCAGGAGTGCGGATAAATCATTTCCATTTTCGCAAAACCTTTCTTTAGAGACTGTAAAGCCAAAAAAGAATTTTTATTAGAAGTCTTTTTAAAAGAACTACTTAAATTGATTCTCGTTCCAGTTCACGGCGCTGAAAGTTTATAAATCAAAGTAGCAAAAATAAAAATTGTGTCTCTATCCCAAATTTCTTCTAGTCGTTGAATGATATGTTTATCTAACGTCATTTGAGGTGAAGAATCACTTAAACCTATTTATGACATGTAGTCAACGTTCTTGAAGATAACAAAAAATCTTATCTTTGTGAATTCATAGATAAAAGGCACGAGCAGAAGTAACACTAGTGCTTCCAAAGGAAATATACTGTGAAGTATGACAAAGCTGCATGAAGGTCACGAATCATCGGTATGAAAATGTGCACGTAGATACAACGTCGCAGCAACTATGACTGCTGAATAGGCCTTCATAGCGACATCAATTATCACTTTAAGTCGACACCCTCTAGAGAAGACTTATATCATCTGAAACCATGAATCATAATCTTTGGAAGATTGTATCGTGTCCTTATGACTGTTGCAAAAAATACAGTAAAATGCATTCTAATTTATCTTAATTTTAATATATCCGTGTGCTACTCCGTGTTCCACTAGAAGATACACTTAATTATTGTTGGCATAATATATACGAAGTAATATTTTGCATTATGATGCGTATCAACTGCGGTACCTTAAAAGTTATTTATATTTTGTTTTTATTTAATCGATGATAGCAAACATCGATGATGTCTAATGACAGTGGTACCTTCGTGGAGACCTTTATAAGACAAACTAGTTCGGATTCATGCTACATATAAAGAAAATGATGTGAACGACAATGTAGTTAACCTATTTCCCAGAACTTAAATTCAGTACAACTACTAGAGCTCAGTGATGCTATCCACCTGGCCACTTGAAGGCTGCTGAATAGTATTTAGTTATTTTACCGTTCAAATTCAGTTACGGTTAAAATTTGGCTTTTAAACACGTAGAAGAGAACTTTGTAATATTTCTTTCTTTCTTTTCCTCCCTATCCTTTTTTTATATACTTTAATTTTTTTTAGCCCAAAGGAGCGTTAGCCGAGAAGGCTAAACGGATGTATCAGTTTTCAAATTGTTGTCATCAAATATTTATCGTCTGTATTATATTTAAAGATATTAAATAATGAAGAATCTGCCTGAGTGTATGTAGGTTTCTTGCACTGTGAGAAAACAATGGTACCTAAAGCCATCAGATTTTGAATAGCATAGTCCTTCTCTCGAATATGGGCACCTGAAAGCCCGAATTTCAAACTTGTTTTATTATCTATTTCATAATTTTTAAACTTTAACGAATTTTTCATCAAGAAACTCAACGACTTCAAAAGGAGCAATGGCAACACTGTAGAAAATAAAACATTTTTTATCCTCCAGTGCACTAGAATGTCCATCGAAAATTCTAAAGATATGCTGTTTTTAAATATTTTCAGCTCAAATGCTCTCGAAAAGTGCATATATTTGTAAACGAAAAACAAAATCGCCCCTTTGGGCGTAATACAAAATCTGAAAGCCTTCAGTTTTTTTTTTCAAATTTGCGGATTTTGTATCCTAGCACAAAAATAAAAAATATTGTATCTTGTGGCAAATATCTGTTAGCCTCATGTGCAAGCGAACCTTTGAAATACATGTGCGACTGCGTCTTTGAAAAACTGGTCCTCTTCTATACCAAAATAAGTGCACAAATCTCCATGTGACATTAATTTACGATGAAATGATATGCAAACTTTCCTTTTCCTACGTTTTGGATCTGCTGTTTTAAAAAATCATTTTAAATACAATATCTTATGTATTTTTAATTTCTGAGGAACTAATTCTAAAACTGTAACTTATATTCGAACTGTTTAGTCTCTGATAGCAAGGTTATCGAATTTACTTAGATTATAACTATTTTAAGTGTTAAACTGAAATTTTAAGAACTTAAAGTTTCAGATATAAGTAAAAACCAGTATGAGAGTGTAATTTTAATTTTATGTTTTTAAAAACTTTTAAAATTATTATAATTATCTTCTTAAAATTTCTGATGTGTAACTCTTCAAAGTATAAGACGGTAATTTAAAATTGTAGAATTTTTAGATTGCAATCCTCCCTTTTTACATTATTTCGAGTAAGGATGTAATTATCATGAGAAGAAAAAGTATCTGTATAATTACGAGTACGTTTTCATATGGAATCCTCCACATCTATTCAATTATTTTTAGCTACAGTACTGAATTTCAGTTAATTTCAGTTACAGCATGAATTTCAGTTCATTTTATACATTTCAGTCCATTTCATTTCTTTTAGTTCAGTACTGAATTTATTTCAGTTACTCATTTATAAAAGCCCTTGGAATAATTAATAAATATTCATACCCCAGAATGTCTCTAAAAATTTTTCGAATTCGAAGTTTTGAAATTTGAAGTTTGAATTTAGAAGTTTCCCCATTAAGAATTTTATGAAATCCGAACTGACCTTAATAAAGAATTTTTGCGGTAATTGTACAAATGCGGCTTCAAAATTCGCCAGACAAGCCGTGGGGAGGAATGAGATTTGAAGAAAGCAGTTCTATCACTATTAAATTTCTCATATCTGCTGACTTTTAGCATTTTCATAACAGCTTTTGGATGCCTTCAAAGAAATAACAATTCGATTATCCTTTTATAGTTTTTTTGCTACATTACTCCCAAAATATTGAAATGCTTTCAAAATGAAAATGAGATTTCGTTTTTAGGTTGTGGAGACTTATTTATTTTGACGAACAGGTAAATTTTTAGTTAAAGCGACTTTCTTTTTGTTGTATCACGAAATTTAAATGTGTTTAGTCATTTAAGTAATCAATTATTTAAGTATTTTATTTATTTTAGTTTGTCTGGCACCAGAGTAGGTCAGAGTTTTAAAAAGTTTAAAATTTTTAAATAGTTAAAACCAGTAAAGTTTTTAGCGATTTAATAATGACATACTCTGGTGCCGGACAAACTAAAATAAATAAAATACTACTAAAATTCTTCTAAGCTTAAGGGCGAAACTGACTGACTGGACTAACTCAAATAATATTAAATATAACTTTTCTTAAAATCAATTAAGTCACACAAAGCGAAGTAAATTCATCTTAATGAATCTTAACCTGAAAAAAAAAGGAATAAATCTCCTATGGTACTCGGTAGAACTGAATACTATTTCTCAACCAAAACATTTCTAAAATTCACTCGTTTCAAATTTAACTCAAGAGCACAAGTTCAGATTCATTTGTAAGGTTTTAGTTTAAACTAACAAAGTTTTATTTTAATTTCCCTTTCCTATGAGTTCTTATTTCAACTTCCCGTTAGAATGAGCGCGCGTTTCAGCTTTATGCTAATTTGAAGTGGAGCCAAGTTTGTATTTAAAGGTTAGCGAGGAACTTCTCAGTGTGAGAGAGCTTTTAGTCTCAGATCACTGCAGCTCTGTTCGACGTTCGCCTGACTAGCTAGTATTTAAATTCTAAGCCTTAGCACTGTTACGCTATTACTTATTGAAATAATCTAAGTGTGTTAGTATTAGCTAAATCTTGCTACGCACCATTGATTGTTTAGCATAGAGGCCAACCTCGCGTTAATAGCTGTGTGAGCAACGACTACTTAATTTCTATTTTTATTTTAAATTATTTGATTGTTCAAGTTAGACCCAAGAGCGGTCATTATTTTCTGTTATCCCTCCCGAGTTGGGAAGTGGCTGTACATAATAGTGGTTTAATAAAAGAGGATTTTAAATCCTTCTTACGTGCAATTATTCTACCACTTAACCACAGTATTCTACTACAGAACATAGCTGTATTCAGCTCCCTGTTCAAGATCAGGACTTTAACTACTTCACGAATATGTTCGCCAAAAGTATGCACAGAACACTCAGTCCTGACACATTAAACACGCCATAAGCAACAGAGAAGAAATATTCAAACACAATCAATTAGTTCCACTAAGAAAAATCAAGCAATAGTTTTAACTTTCCTGGCACCTAAAACAAACATTATCTCCATGTTTCTTAAAAGCCTTACGGCTCAAACAAATGAATGAGTGAACAAACCAACTACGTAGCACACACACATACAAAAAATTCAAGTAATAACATAAAATCAAACTCATTTATTAATATCTTCGATATATTTATAGGAGAGCTGGCCAGACAACACTTATATACAATAGCAATTAATATTCCACATTAAATATCCCTCAAGAGTCATTTATCAAGATCATATTTTGCAATTTAACATAATAACGATTAATTCGATTACACTAGAACATTAATTTAAATATTTAACTGGATTTCACACAAACTAATATAGAAATTAAAATTAACATAAATTTCATATTTTATAGACAATAATTTTAAATTCTCCTAAGACACAAACAATTTTCTCTAGGTACCAATAAAAATATAAGGTAACTCGCAGTTGAACTACCGGAATCCATCATCATAAGAAGCTATAGCCGACATCGGCAGAATCCCCCCCCCCCATTGAACTCATGAATTCGTCCTATCAATCAGTTCCAAAATAAAGTTCAAGAAAAATTACATCTTGTAGAACCATAAATGAAGACGCTTGAAAATCAAAAACTCTGAGATATGGAAGTAGGTGAAAGCAGAAAGCTATCTACGACAACGGGAACTGTACGAGAGACGACACAAGGTTGAATTTTTTCTTCTCACGACCGGAACGCTTTGCACGCGATTTTCAACAACGAGGCGGCAGAAAATATCCGTTTTGCAGGAAAAACCACTTCGAACTCGGAAGAGATCGCTCTAAGTTCTAAATCTCGCACAAATTTCAGGAAAATTCTAAATTCATCACATCTTCAAAACTTAAATCAGTCTCTCACAAATACCAGCGCAGGCCGCCGCAGCATCGCAAGCGCGAGCCACCCGCAAGGGTAAAACTCGGCCGCAGGGCAAAAGCCCTGTCTGAACTATTCTCTTCTCTCTAGTTATACCGTACTCCAAAAACTCCACTGACTTCTAAACTCGTGCAAGAACCGAGGAAACCTCGGTTTCTCCTCCTATAAAATATTACTGGTCAAAACTTAACACATAAAATTAAACTTCGCCAAGCTGAGACTTTCACTATAATTTAACCGAACAAATTCACCCCCCAAACGAATCAAAATAGAGTCATTGTCCATAGTCCACGGTTAACCAATTGCAAAATGACTCATCCTAACACCTGCGAAAATTTGAGACTAAAAATTCGACCCCTCTTGCTAACAAATAAGAGGGGGAAGCAGTTCCTTCTTTCCAAGCAACAACCAATTCGTAAACTTTTATTTTGCCAAAACAGGAAATAAAAGCTTTTAAAACCTCAGATTAATAAGTAAGACGCCATGATTTAAATTTAATGCAATAAACAACTTTTTCTCAATATCTATAAAAGAACATATAATCCACAATAACACATAGTCCTAATGTTAACTTTTCTGTTTCAGGCTAGGATAATAGGTCATTATCTTTTCTGATCCTAATCTGAAACAGAAAAGTTTCCAATAGCAGCTATTTATTTAAAATGGTGACATTAACGAAATATTTAGACACACAGTGACGTTACATTGCAATCGCTTGCTTTCTTCAGCATCAGAATATGACTTTATATAACAATAATATGATTAAATTTTGGCAATGTTATTTTTATTTCAAAGTTTGTATAGTTTCTAAATTACTTGTAAGCAAGCAGTGGCAACACGTTTCGAAATAAAGCATTTTTATCTCCAACGCATGATACTGTTGCCACTCGGAAAAATGAGTGGGAAAATTAGCGTTTTCAGTGTTTTTAATTAATATCTCGGTTGAATAAAGTCGTACGAAGATGAGAATGATCAAAATGGCTTCCCACGAATTTGTGGAATCCGGAATAATGCATTTAATGTTTAGTAATGCTATTTTTAGTTCATATTTGGGAAATTTCCACATTTATTAACAAACTCTACGATCTGAAAGCGAGTAGTGGCAACACTTATCGAAATGAAGCAAATTTTTATCTCCAGCGCGCGACACAGACAGACGCGCACAGATTTTAATAGTATAGATTTGTAAAATACTGAATATATTTTATTATATCATATTCATCATATTATTTCATATTATACTGATACCAATATAAACATATTTTCAATTAAAATATATTTCAGAATTTTACTGATCTTCTTTCCTATGCTTTTCAGTATCACTTTTCGAAATTTGCCTCAGCGTTGTATGGTAAGTAAAAATAATGTACAGTAAACTCCCTCTTTATTTAACATAAGTTCTGCTTACTAAACTGTTTAATTAACTAAGTAAAATAAAAAAACAGTCACTTTCATCTTTTTCTTTGATGCAATTTCTTTTTCTTCCCCTCATTTTTCCGATGTTCAAAAGCAAACGCAGTTTTATAATGTAATCCGCTGAAGCAGTACATTGCATGATGAAATAGGCATCTGTGAAGTCTGTTTTGGTGACGAAATTTAACTAAATACATTGATCGATAAATTACATATTTTAAAATTTTCTCTGAAAGTAAATAAACTCCCCCTCCGAAAATTAGAAAGCATCAAATTATTAAATAAATACTTTTTTAATGTCTTCTAATGCAATCTTATACGTCAAATGAATTTGTGTTATACTTAATTAAGAAGAAACCACAAAATGGCGGAAGAAAAATCTACATGGGCTATTTAAATGAGTTCTACCATAGAAACTCGATCCTTCTTTTTCCCTCTGTATGTGTGCGTGTGGTTACATGTTTATATTATTTATTTAATGTATGAGATTTAAATTAAAAGATTGAACTGAAAATTCTGAAATTTGTTAAAAGTTATCATTAGCTCGAGATTTAGAATAATACCATGAACTTATGTTCGAAACTAATGCATGCAAAAGTAAATCCCTTATACTTTTTTTTATGAGAACAAGTCTGATCATGATTTATCCGAATAAAAGCTTTTCTGAAATTAATCTCCTTCAATGGTGTTCCTAAAACGATATTCTGCTGTATGATTTTTATTCAGGGAAACTACTGTAATTATTTGAGAAGGTCTACTATGTTAGTTCTAAAGGAAGCAGTAATTAAATAAATCATTTATTATGTGAAGTCTGACAAATAATTAATGTAGCAATTCATTAAAAATACTCTTTTTAGAAATATTGGCAAACAAGAGGCTAATTTTAATTTTAAATTAAACATTACAAAACAAATGTCATCTAAAACGCTGCAAATGAAAGCAATTTATATAGCATTGACCTTTTTGCTTCACCTTTCTTTATTTCAATTTTTTTTTTCTGACAACTATTAAGTCGCAAACTGATAGCTAACGAATAGCTTAATATTATTAATGAGATCTGAAACAGATTTCTGTTCTTTTGAAGAAAATTCTTTTGGCAGATTTATCTTCGAAAACGAGTAGGCCAATAAAAGCAAACCCGTTGCCAAACCGCGGAAGCTTCGAACAGGTTCCACGCCAACTCGAAAACTCATCCGATGAGTAATTGGAAAAATGTTCTCAGTGGGGGGAAAAACTCAATCCCGCTTTCTTTTACGATAGAACAACGCGATAAGAAACTCCGGGAAACGTAATGATAGACCCAACATGGGTCAAAAACAAAGAACGCAGTGGTTGTCAGGTGTTATTTCTCAAACTGTAAAAAGCGCTCCGGGAATAGTTCTTCGAGCCATTCGGGTAGTTTTTCACTCTCTGAATGGATATTTTTTGCGCTGAATATGGTTCCTAATAGGCCGTTTGCGAATTAATCACATGTCGGATGTGCACTCGGATGAGTATTATTCACTTTCAAACGCTCGCATAATATTCTTTTTCGTGGGATTATCTTTTAAATCCATCTGATACTAAGTGTACATCTTAAAAAGTCTGATTTTTTATCGATGCGTAGAATACGTGGGGGTAATGAATTATAATAAAACTTATCGCAGGAAACTTTTTTTTATTATTATTTAAAGCCCTAAACTCACGTTAGTCTCCAATGGAATATTAGTCTCGAAACGGCATTTTGCGTCGAAACACTTAAATGCGATGTATCACTTTTCAGATTGTTCCCACCAAATATTATCGCCCTAAAGAAGTTAAATGATGAAAAATTTACATGCATGTATGTATGTCGCACAGTGAAAAACGGTACTAGAGCCATTAAATTCCGAATAACGTAGTCCTCCACCTGAACATGGGTACCCTGAAACCCGAATTTGGAATTTGGAATTCGTTTTATTATCCGTTTTGTGTTTTATAAAACTTTCGCGAATTTTTTATTAACAAACTCAACAATTTCAAATCGGGCAGTGCAATAAAACATTTTTATCTCCAGCGCGCGAGACTGTCAATCGAAAATTCTAAAAATATGCTGTTCTTAAAAATGTTTGATGATTTTGCTGTTGAATCGTATTTTACGTGGCACGATCGCCAAGAACGTGATATTTAATAAATAAAGTAAATACACAAAGGGTTAATAATGAAAACACAAAACGTTTTGTAAAGACGTCTTAATAAAAAAAAACTGAACATTGATATGATGAACTGAGAAAAGATTGAAAAAAAAATTGTATGTCGTCACTTAACGTTCCATCGGGACTTCTAAACTACACTGTTATACTGATTTTAAAATTTTACGCTGTTATACCGATTTTAAAATTTTACACTGTTATACTGATTTCAATTTTTTTTTCTCTAAACGGCCCTAGCCAGATTCAGAAGTGCGCATCTTGGATGCGTGAAATTCAAAGAGGGAGAAAAGACCTTCCCCTAGTGTGTCTGTTCCCTCCCTGCCTCTCCCGCTCACCGACTGGATTGTATAGGAGTCTTCCTGAGACAGCTGTCGGCTGAGCAGGACGACATCTGCGATTTGCTTGTGCGGCAAGGTCTCTCGGACTTGGTGTAGGCTTTCCTGCCTCAAGGGGATTTGAAAAAGCAACAAAAGTTTTCTAATTTTACTGTCGTTTGTTTGAATTGTGTGTGGTGTAAGTGCAAAGAAAACGACATTTAACAAAGTTAAAAAAAGGGGGGAGGATCATTAGGAATGAGTGTAACAGCAGACTGGTAGATTGCAAGCCCATCGAGAGCGAAAAAACTTAAACAAACTCTTTTGTGCGACCATTGGGTAATGCAATAATTAGTTTCACTAAAAGTGGGAGAGATCCTACAACGGGTGCATAACGTATGGCGTTAAGGAGATCTTGTATTAATTGCGATAATACTGCATATTTTTTAAATATATAGTAATCACATACATTATTAAAAATATAAAAAATTCCCAAAATATTAAGAAATACTTTTATTCATCATATCGCTCAGTTTATTAATCAATTATAGATTCATTAAATTCAAAACGTAAATTAAACATAGTATATTTTACAGAATACCCGGACTGGTAGAACCAATAAAGCGTGGTGCTGCGTAGAAGATGAATTAAAGACCTTATGTTTCATGCAGTTATAGCACTTGCTGAGGCCATTTGATGATATGTGCATAGTAGCGTAGCGTAACGTAATGTCAAAAAATCTTTGAAAAGTTTCCGCATAAGACACATTCAAGATGTTTGCAACGAAGAGTAACAGCTGACTGCCATTTTTTCCTTTCTCGATTCCTCAGGTAAAAATAGTGCAGATTCGTCCGCTGCCTTCACACCTCTGATTCTCTCTTTTCCATTTCAAACGCTCTTCGGAATGTTATTTTCTGATATTACGCACATCTCCTTTCGTCAATTTAAATAGTTTAGAAGAGGTTGCCCTTATTACTTAACTTTACCTTTGATTTAGCAGTTACTGTTTAGCTATAGCTTTCTACTAGCTACTTAGCTTTGATTTTCTAATATTATTTACTAAATATTTTCCTGTTTCACTTGCTTTGACTGCTTTGAAAGAAAACTAAAATATAAAAATATACTATTAAAACTAATGCACATGTTTTATTATAGGAATAATGAGTCCTCTTTCAACGCGCTACCCACTGTTTTAGAGAATTTTGAAAGTGCGTGGTTGGTTTATGTAAGTAAAGCAAAGCACTCCAGAGCTATCTGCCTAAGGTGAGGGATGCCTTCGTGGAGGATTTCTGAGGAAACTGGCTCATATAAACGTCAAACACGGGAAATCCATGAAAGAAGCTGGGCGGATGTAGTGGTCTTAGAGAGGTGATGTTCTGTACCAAAGTTAATGCTCTCAAATCACAGGATTTTTCTAGAAGTGTCATCTTAAGGAGATGGTTGCTACTATAAATTACATTAATTTAATTTCATGTCAATTTAAAAATGGTTGTTTGTTCTAAAACAGATGTAACAGCCATACAATAAATGTTTTTCCATAATCAGCTGTCATATAAGTTTAATTTTCTTTATTTTCTTCAAATTTATTATCTATACATAAATCTATATTTTGATCATATACTATAACTGACACACACACACACACACAATGAAATATAAAAAGAATTACTTAAGGATTGTAAGAACCATGATCCCCTACCTATTTTCATTTTTATGAACTTGGAAATTTTATAACATACATTTGGAACAGAAAAAGTAAAAAAAGTGTTAAAACTACAACTTTGGTTATTACATTATTATTTGGTTATACAACCAATTAACTTTGGTTTTCACTGTTTCTGTATTTTTAAACTTTTTTTTTACTTTTCTGTTCCAAATGTATATTATAAAATTTGCAAGTTCATAAAAATGAAAATAGGTAGGGGATCATGGTTCTTATAATTCTTAAATAATTCTCTCATACATTTCATTTCCCATATTAGATGGTATAAATTTTGCAACAGTACGAGCAGATTTTTCTACTAGTATATATATATATATATATATATATTAAAAAAATATGAAAGGTTTCAAATTTTAACCAGTCACGTAAAAGAAATTCGTTCAAGTTTTTCCTTTCTCTGAGTTCGCATTCTACTTTTAGTCTGCTGTTGCACTCACTCCTGCTAACCCATTTGTTTTGCCCTTTTAGCTTTATTATTTAACATCACTTCCTTCCCACTTACGTACAATTCAACAGCAAAAATTACAAAATTTGTATTTAATTTAACAAAATTTTCAATTCTTTAAGCAGTTAAGGGCTGGCATTCATTTTTAAATTTTTAAAAATTTTTTCTCAGTTTATCGTATCAGTGTTCAGTTTTATTAATAAGATAGCTAGAAAAAATATTTCTTTTATTATTTTTAAAGATTTGTGTGTTAATTTTATTTATTAAATACCACAATCGCTCTTACGCCACATGAAATCCAACTCAACAGTAAAATCATCAACTGTTCAAAAACAGCATATCTTTAGAATTTTCCTTAAATAGTCTCTCGCGCTGGAGATAAAAATGTTTTACTCCGTACAGCGTGGCCAGTACTCGCTTTCACATCTTTGAGTTTGTTAAGCAAATGTTCGTTAAAGTTTTACAAAACATAAATTAGATAATAAAGCCAGTTCGAAATTTGGGCTTCCTGGTGCACATTTCAGGTAGACAGAAGTGATGTTCTGTGCGAGTGTTTATGTCCTCAAATCACCAGATTTTTCTAGACGTGTCGTGTTAGGGAGATGGTTAAAATTACATTGATTTAATTTAATATCAATTTAAAAATGAATATGAAATAATAAAATCAGTTTGAAATTCGGGCTTCCTGGTGCACATGTTCGGGTAGAGGACTACGTTATTCAAAATTTGATGCTTCTAGGCATCGTTGTTTTCTCACAGTGGGAGAAACATTCATACATACATGCAGATTCTTCATTATTTAATTTCTCTTAAAATGTTACAGGGAGATATATTTGATGGTAACAATTTGGGAAGTGATACGCCGTTTATAATGATCCAACAGTAGTGTGAAAGTGCCGGTTCAGCGACAGGAGGCGGATTGCGGATGAGCCCGGAAGCAGGTG
>KK112789.1:15385-28875 GCA_000611955.2 Stegodyphus mimosarum | reverse complement strand
AATAACGTTTAGTTCTTCTAAAATTTTCTAAACAGGCTTGAGGAGTAGGTTGATATTCTTTCAGAATAAAAGTTTTCACTCTTTTGTAATTTTTCAGATCTTCATCATTTATATAAATGAACACATTTGAAGCTTTTTCTTCAATTAATTTCAATAAAATTTCCGATTTGTATTCTTCTGAAACTTTTTTGTGCTTAAATACTCTTTTGATAGAATCGAAAAATATATTCCAAGCTTCTGCTCTCTTCGGTACTGGTGTAATCAGTGCTTCTACTCCTTTGATCAGCTTGTCGAGGGAAATTTTGGTTTCTCGCCTTGTGTTTTGGATTGAAGGTGTCGGACTTCTACTTGCTTCATTTTGAGTTGATCAAATCTTCGCTAATTCTATTTCGTGTTTTTCTGTTCTCAATCTCTCTTCTTACATTTGTATTCTTTCGATTTCTTCCTTTCTTCTTCTATTCTCATTTTCTATTTCTTACTTTCTTCTTCTGTTCTCCACTGTAGTAATCAGACTTTCTTTCACGAAATCAGCAACTTCGATGTATTCTCTGCTGCTCTGGAGTTTGTGTTTCAATTCTACCAGCTCAAATCAGTGGATGCTTCTTCACCGATTTCCAATAAAACAGTTACTAAATCTTCCTTCTTCACGCTTTTGAACATTTTCTCCTTTTTTCCTTCTTTAAAACCAAACTTTTCAAACTTATGATTAAATAATTCTCATGTTTTTGCTTCCATTCGAAAATGTGAACTTCTTTCATATGTTAGGCTTAACTTCTGTTTTCCAACTCTCTGAGCTCTAAGTCTGGCTAAGAGAGCGTGTTGTAATGGCTTCGTGGTTCAACAAGGCACCATTAAAGACGACGAAATAAAACATTTATTAAACTAACATTTAAAGTAAAATATTTATCTCGGAGCAGTACATCGCTCCACCAGCATAGCAAAAATAAAGCACCTTGCTCTCTCGCGGTTACCCTTAAATTAGTAACTTTTCGTGGGAGAAGAGACTAAACGCGCCAAGCGCGCTTTGTTGATCGCCAAACAGTCGCCAGATACTACACTGATACCAACTATGCTCCCAGCTGGCAAGCAATGAACTCTTTCTACTACTGCTGTTTTGAAGCCAGCAAAGCCTCTGGACTTGTTTATATCCAGCTCAAGAGATATTTTGAGTTTAGAGTATAAAGTATCTCTCTTTTCCTCTCTTTCCGTAATCATTCAAAGAGTCTATCTCAGGATCTCTTCTCTTGTAAGGCTTTTAATTGGGATCAACTACGACAACTTGAAACCGATAATAACTAATTACCAGCTGCCAGTTAAAAGCTGAGTGACCCAGTATTCTATTTTGTATTGTATTTTGCTTCTGATGAAGAGGGACCTATATCTAATCATGCTCGAAGTCGATTGAATTTTATTCAAAATCTGTGTCAAAATAAGGCTGCTGTTTTGCCTAGATTTAAATTTTACATTTGGTGTGTTTCTTTTCCTATTTTATTATTTACCTCGTTCATTAAGCATAATTTTATTACTATAAAAAGAACGAGAAATTTAACATTTTGTTTTATATAATATGGACAGTACTTTGATCTGATAACCGAAATTCGATATTTTCCAAATCGCCGTATTACACATTTTAAAGTCTGAATCGGGTTACAGCTGTCACCTTACAATTTGTTATTATAATTATCAATACCTGTGTTTATTTATGTCCTCAGATGTATTGGTGATCGTCTAAGACAGGGGTCACTAGGAATGGGTTTATCAAACAATCAAGGCACAAAGTTTATTGATCGTCCCAACCTCCCTCTCTTTAATCAATCAGCATGGACAATATCTTTCTTCTACTTCTTTTTCTCTCATGTATATTCTTTCTCCTGCCCTCTTCCATCCTTATCTCCGTCCACTCTCTTCTACTGAAAGTTGTTGCATTATAATTGAGAATGCTACCTTTAAGCTATTGCAAACTGAAATAGGAAAAGTATATTTATTTACAACATTTAAACATTATTTCTTTATAACTGAATACACACTTTTACGGAATTAACATATTGAAAATATTTAATCATATTTTGTTTGCTTGGGACTAAAAGAAAGCCATCATCTTCTTCTTATTATTATATTTCTTTTTGTGAGCGTAAGGGATTTTCAAGTTTCGTTGAATAGTAAAACCTATTCTTTAGTCATGAAATTAAACTTATTTTAATGTAGTTATTATTTGCGTAGTAGAACGTAGCTTTAAATTAAGAAACCTAATTTTTTTGGAAATCAATTACAGTTGGAAATTACTTATTTCAAACTATATTTTTTCTTATAAGTAACGAATCTGCTATTTACTATAGGTTATGATAATAGATCACTAGGTTTTCAATAAAACAACTGACAGTAGGATGAAATATTTCTATTTTGAATTTTGCAGTTTAATTTAGAATGGATTAAGCAATTTACATGCTAAGTCATCCCATGAATTTAAAAAAATGATGGACATTTAATGCCCAAAAATGTGAAATTCAATTCCTCTGACAATAATGTAGTTTAATTCTTTCATTCAAAAATATTATTAAACCAGCTGCATGTACATCATTTTTGGAGCTTTGACCTGCCTTTTCCAAAACTTTTTCTTTTCTTTTTCAAAATGGAGAAACGAGAAAACATTCGGAGGAAAATTTTCATAGAGAATTGCATGGACTGAATAGACGATTGGCAAGTGGAATCATTCAACAGAAGGGAAAAAGACTTTAAAAATTTGCAGCATGAAAACTTCAAATAACAGTTTCAGTACCTCAAAGAATTTGCCATGATAAGGTTTCATGATTCTGAAAATATTAAAAACTAAAAACAGAAAATAATAACATTAAAAAAATTGTAATTTTATCTTGAAAGGTAGATTTCAGCTTATCAAATGAATGGAATAATACTAACCAGTTACGACTGACTAGTCAGCTTAAAAAATATGATAGAGTAGTAAAATTTATGTTAAATGAGTGATTCAAAATAGAAAGCTAAGAGAAGCAAAAAGCTAAATCATATAATATAATTACTTCATGACGTTGCTTGGAGACTTGTGCATTTATTTAATACACAAAAGAATTAATTACACATGTGCATGTGGCTTAATACTATTTCCATCAAGTGTCAGTACTTTATGTTTATGCAAAGAATTCATAATCTGGCAAAAAAAAAAAAAAAGGAAACAGCTAGACGAAGTACCTTTAAAACTGTAGATTTCTCACTCGGTTTGGTATCATTGGTATCATACACTAAAGTCAAGACTAAATAAAACTAAGCGATTAATCGCTATATCTGGACGACGAGGAACTTCTTGACTAATACATTTGTAAATATTTCGAATTTATAATTTGTGTTATGTAATACATACTTAGTTATACTTCAGTTGCTGAATTAAAATATCTTAATTGTAATGATTTATCTTAATTCTGTTATAAGACTTAAGAGTTATTAATTTTTTTTAAATTTTTAGTTGATCTTAATTTTTTTTGCCTTGTTGAAAAGTAATTGTTGTCATTTAATTTTGGCAGTTTTGGTTAACTCTGAATTTAAGTTGCTTGAGTAATTATTTTTCTCTTTTTCTTTAAGGTAGTTTGGTTAACCATTTAATTTTTTTTGTTTAGTTAACGCTTATTGTTAACTAGTTTGTTTTGTGTTTAATTTCTGGTTAAGTTGACCCTTAAGGTCAATTTAAAAAAAATTTTTAAAGTTATTTGCCTTACACAAGTTGGTGTTTAAAATTTAATTGGTTTTGTTAACGTAACCCTCTTTCTGGTAAAGCTTGAATCCATATTTTCTGACTCTGGTGGTAAAGTCGTTTTTGGTGTTGTAGAAAACATAAATTTTTTTCTATGTAATTATTTTATTTCAGTTGAAGAAATTTTCTTCGGTTTTTTATTAATTTGGTATTTTAAAACAAATTCTTAATTCTTTTCTAAAAAACTTTTACGTTGCGTTTGGGAATCGAAGATTTATTGACTTGTTTTGACTTTTACTTGGAATGGAATTTCCCTGAAGCTTATCGCTGCCAGACAGTGGTCTGAGAAATATCTTTCACCAAGTGCGAATCTGCACCCTGCTGAATTAGCTTGTTTTGTATGGAGCTACGCCACGCTAAGGTTGAGGGGTCTGGGTGATTCGCATTCTGACAGGCGTTCACCATGTTAAAATGGGACCCTGAGCGAGGCTAGCTCCTGCTATGTCAGGTTGATGACCCTGGTGGGTCGCTTGTAACTTATGAAAACAGCAATTATCCGCAAACTTCCGTCTTACCAATCCCCCTGGCCTTCACCTTTCAGCTTAGATTCCGCTTCTAGGGCTGCCGTGCACCTGGCGGGTTTTGAACCGTTTCGGATCGCCAAACGAGGGGCTGGCGAGGAGAAGAAAAAGGGCCTGCAGCGATCTACGAGAAGGGGATTTTGCTTAAGTTTTTCGCCAGAGGAAAAAGAGTAGCTCGGTCTCGAGTACTCTGTCTGCGGTATTTAGAACGATGGCTAAAATTACTGAGAGAGAACCACCGATGGTCGTCGTCGCAGGAAGGAGGGAGCCGAGATAGAAAAGGGGCGGATAGCTCTAAAATACTCGATTACTAACTTGTTTTTTACTTTATCTCTTAGATTGTTTCATGGCTGAAATAATGCATACGCCGCCTTCGGTGAGGGTTTCTATGTAATGGCCGACCACAAGACAATATATAAGAAATCGTGATTTTAACAAGGGGGAACCCCTCTGGGTATGTTTAAAATGTTTTCTCACTTCGACTCTTGTACCACCACCACCATATATTGTTATATTGTTGCAAGTTTTGTTAACCTCTAATAAATGAAAATTTAATTTAACTTAACTTGTATGTTTTCACTTATAATTTAGAACACTGGACCCAATAAATTAATTTAAAAACATGAACGGGTTTATGCTTGTAACAAGGCTTGATGTACTAAACTGTTGGAGTATTATCTTGTGGTATCTACTATTATATTAGAACACACTGGTTTAACTGACTAAATGTTATTTTATCTTATCTGTCACCCAATTTTACACCCTTGCAGTATTTAGTATAGTGATATGATTTAAAGTTGGTTTTTCTTATTCTTGACCTTCATGTGTAATGAACATTGAAAATTTAAAGTAGAAAAATACTCCAACAGGCGCCACTTCCTGGATCACCCAATAGAAATTTGCCAATGCATTTATATCAGTTGAAAGCATGTTCTTTGAGAGCGGCAGTTGCTCTTGTGACATTCTGAACTTATGGATATAGTGCAAAATGTGAATTTAAACGTTCAAGAAAATTAGTTACCGAGGTTTTCCTTTCGAAAGTTATTGCGGGTTCCATAGCTGTCCGTATAGAGTCCACAATGAATCCAAATCCCTCCATGGGACTAACTGGCGCCGGTGCGGCTTACGACTTTGAGGAAGCTAGACTGAAAGTAAGAGTTTCATGAGACATGATTCTTATTGTAGTTCGGGGGCCAGTGTACAGTCTCACTCGTTTTGATAACATAGACTAAGTCAAGATTCTAAATAAAACTAAGCGACTTATAGCTATCTCAAATTAAGCAATCATAAATGTAAGAAGGGTGGCCCTCTTATTAGGAATTTAAATATGCTGAACAGAAGGCAATCCCGGTGCTTACATACCAGCCAGTATTTATGGCGTAAACTCAAAAAGTAGAACTTCAAAGTAAAACTAAGTTTTAATTAGACTAAAGTTACACAAAAATATTAAACGCACAAATTGGCTAAATAAAAGCTTATAAAATAATAATAATTATAATTATAATTATGAAGCATAAATTTTTCAGAAAACACTGCAAAAGTTCCGGTATCAGTTGCGAAAGTATCGATTACGAAAATAACAACAGTAAACAACGTTAAAAATACGTAAGCAGTATTAGGAATCAGCTAATTCGATTCACGTTTGTGACGGGATTGTTCACAGAGGTTTAAGTGTCAAGGAAAGGAAGATGGCGGTCTTTCGAACGGGTCCTAAAGACGAAAACTCCTTCGTAGCTCTTTTTTCTGCTCTTGCTAACTGCAGCTGTGTGAAGAAGCTTTGCATGTGTACGGGGCTTAAGCATCTAACGTCCTCACAACCAAGGGGCAAAGAAGACAATACCACAACTAAACAGTGGTTTTAGTCACTGTGAAGACTTATTATTTACCCCAGGAGTCGAGTCTGTCTAGGTCTGTACCTAGCCGGGATTTTGGCTAGGCCACAAGTCTTGAGCTTGTGTGCAGTCAGAACGTCGGGAGTTGCCCCCAGTCGACCCCTGGGGCGATTACAGAAACAAAAGCGAAATACGAAAGTACTATTCTGCATAACACGTATTATCAAACTAATGAGAATAGTTTGCAATATTTATTTTGCAAACATATTTTTGGTTAATGTTGATCCTGTGGAAAAGTTATTCATAAAGTGTATATTTATTTATAAATTTAAATTTTTACAAGTAGATGAATTTTTTCTCTTTAGCGAAGAATTATTTAGTAATAATCACCTTTAGTATCAGGAAGAAAATTGTGTAAATTATGCTTCTCTGCAGTTCTTTCGTTACAGTAATGGCCGTCTTTGTATTTCACTCCTTTTGTTTACAGACAGTTTCTGAGGATCAATATTTTCGAGCATATAATCTAGCATTAAATTAGCAAATAAATTCGTATTCCGGAAAATGACTTCAGAAATTGAATTATTATTTTTCTGAAACTGCGTTGTTGAACTCAATTTTCCAATAAGAAACCTATCCTTTGTTGCGTAAAGTAAACAATAATGCATGGTATTGAAAGTTAAATCAACAAAATCTCTTTCTGATGGGATTTTGTAGCTGTAGAAACAATAATAAATATTTTAAAGACGCAGCTTGCGATCGTATATATTTTTTGTAATTTTGCAACCTGAATAAAATAAAAGTATGCGTTGCTACAATATATAATAGCACAGTAAAAACTTTGAAACTCAAAACTTATTGGTTTTTAAATATCCGCAGCATTGTCATATCACATATTTCTAAATAGAGTTCTTTAATTATTAATAAAAATATTTCTTATTTTTCTAACATAATTTTACGTTAGAAGCTTTTGTTATTAAATTAAAATTATAATGAATTATTCGTAACGCATCGAGGCCAATTTTTTCTAAATACCTAAGCAATATTTCAGAGGATTGTAGATGCAAAAGGAAATCTATGGCAGTCGACATTAAATTGAATGGAAGCGATAATTTCAATACCTATCTATATTAACGCTGAAAAAAAAATTGTATCTGAAATTAGAAAAATGATTTTTTAAAAAAAAATGGCAATATTTTAAAATTCACTCTTTTGCTTTTCTGTAAAGTAGCATTTAAAGCAGTCAGTTATTCTTGAATTATAAGAAGAACATCTCAAAATAATACCGTAAATGAGGTGGTTGAAAACTAAATCAATAAAATCTCTGGCTTTTAGCTTCAGTAGAACAAATAATAATGAATATTTTTATAATTCGACTTGAGATTAAATAAATGTTTTATCTGAAATATACACTCTTAGACCAAAAAAACGACGCACCTAGAAGATATAAAGCAAATTGGACACAAATTGATACGCATACAGGTTTCGACGGAAAATGCAATATTTTAGATTTTAGCTGCCAATGAATGAACGGTTGTCGCTACAACTCATATGATCTGTTCAACTGGCAGGATATTAAGAGGAGAAATTACGATTTCAGGTCATAAATTCTTCACGAATTTCATTCCGTGTACTCTGGTAGCCAGTAATTATGCTTCGCATACAGGTGCGCGAACGATATGTGCAGATGTCAGAATTTGAGAGAGGTCGTGTAGTTGGGCTCAGAAGCCGGTTGGCCTTATCGGCGAATAGCTCGAAATTTGACCAGGAGCAATGCCCTTATTAGAGAATGTTGGCAGGAATGGATTAATCATGGCCGCCCACAGCGTCAAGAAGGAAGCGGTAGGCCTAGAGAAACAACAGAACGTGAAGACCGAGCAATCGTCAGAGCGGCACTCACAGCCCTAGATGCATCATTATCATCGATTGTACGTGCAACTAGTGCTTCAGTGACCGCAAGGACCATTCATAGACGGCTCACAGAAAGGGGGCTGAGGTCACGGCCCCCCTTGCGACGACTACCATTGACCTCTGTACAAGGTTAAGCTCGTTTGCAGTGGTGTCGAGCTCATTCGCAATGGAACATGACTGACTGGAGTCGAATAGTCTTCAGTGATGAGTCCCGCATTGAACTGAGGCCCGATGACCAGCGAAGGAGAGTCTGGAAACGCCACGGACAGCGGTGTGATACCAACCTGACTGTCTTCCGGCAGACAGGCCGACAACCAGTGAAGGAGTGATGGTCTGGAGTGCCATTTCATTTCATAGTAGGACACCCCTTTGGTTGTCATCCGTCGCAATCTTACAGCACAGCGGCACGTCGACGAAGTTCTAAGGCCTGTTGTGTTACTCTTCATGTCACGCTACCCTCGGCTTACATTTTAGCAAGATAATGCCCGCTCCCCCACTGCACATGTTTTTACTGTTTGCCGTAGTGCTTGCCAAACATTACCTTGGCCAACCAGATTGCCGGATCTCTCTCCTAATGAGCACGTTTGGAGCATTATGGGCAGGGCCCTCCAACCAACTCGGAATGTTGACGATCTAATGCGCCAGTTGGACAGAATTTGACACGATATCCCTCAGAAGGACATCCGCAACCTCTATTAATCGATGCCAAGCCGAATAACTGCTTGCATAAGGGCCAAAGATGGACAAATGCGTTACTGATTTTTTCATTTTGTGAAGCTTTCTCATTTCAATAAATCATCCAATTTTTCTCAAACTGTAATCATTTGTTTTTCTGTACATGTACACTACTTCTACCGATTTTCGTCCCATTCGGATGACTCCTTCTTGATGCGTCGTTTTTTTTGTCTAAGAGTGTATCAATAAATGCACAAAAGGAAATAAACTTTCTGTTATCATTATTCCTCTATGTCCACAATTTTTCTGCATTTCAGTTCATATAATTTATTAACAAAATACAACATCGCTGGTTTTCGTGTTCTTTAAGTCATCATAGATGGTAATTCCTTGTAATTGTGTGCGGCCGCCTATAAAGAGGTTATCACATCTAGCGACGGTCCTTGCTAGACGGGACTTTTCTGAGAAACGAGATTCTAGGAGCACTGGTTTAAACGAGAGGATTCCTAGAAAAAACTGCTCCGCTGGAAGCGAAATCCCGCCTAGCTACGGAAACGATGTACGGGCTACGCGGGACTTTTTGAAACCTCGTCGAAAATGTTTCGGCTGCAGCTCTGTCAAGGGTGTCAAGTAATCAGACGACAGTTTCGCTTCTGAAGGATCACGTGATCCCAATCTGAGCGATAATCGATTACTGTTTGGCGTTCAAGTCTTTGTAGTAAGTGAAAATGGTAACCTAGCTGCGTAGGTTCTGTGGAAATGTGCGGTTCTGAGAATTGTCCCTTTCGACGTTCAGTCCCTCGTAGAGGAAATATATGTTATAGGAACATTAGATGCTCATCGTGTCCACAGAAGTCATTCTACGTCTTTTCGCAGTCGCTTGAGGCCGATCTATACTTCCAACAACAAAAAATGTTTTCAACTGCGCATAACGTAAATATTCACTGTTTTGTATTTTCAAATTAAAATAAATTGTTTTTTAACATTACGAAAATCTAACTTTTTAATATCAGCAATATTTCAAAGGATTTCTTTGAAATAACTTCCTGTCCCTATGCTTATATGTAGGAAACTTTTGTATTCGTTATAAAAATTAATAAACATAAATCTTGATTTTCGTACCATCATAACTGGCCGGGATAATTAATTTCATATTGAAGATATTTGAGTTTATTTTCAATTTGTATCAGGTGTTAGTTAATAAATAAATTAAAATAATTTGAGATTAATTTCTTTTCTTTAAATACAAATAAATAAATTAAAGTAATTTGAGATTAATTTCTTTTCTTTAAATACAATTCAATGATATTTTTCGAGATTTACTGATTTACAATTATGTTATGTCTGGTATGAAAAAAGCACATTCAAACAAGTAATTTATAAATTTTCATAGTCTATATATATACATCATCAATATTTTCATGTGCTTGGGTTTAGAATCATAATATTGTAAACGTAGAAAAAATTCATTAAAATGCATATATTTTCCATTTTTAATAAATGCAGGTGGTAATACGAATTTGATATGGGTCATTACTTGCCTGTCAGTTTATTCTTAAACATGAATTTTGTAAGATTCTGTGAGTAAGATCGCAATTTAAAAAAAAAGTTACATTGATCAATATTTTTTAGAATAATCCGGACAGACATTCTCCTCAATTAATCTCTCAATATCAGTATCATTTCCTAAGCTTATATTTTGCTTTTTGTTACGTACAAATGCGAACCTTGCCCTCTTCTAACTTGTACGGAATGGGATCTCCAATTTTAATGTCAAGTATCATGGTCAATTATTGGCGTACGGGAGTCAAGCTTTTTTTAAGCTTATTTTATTTTATATAACGATCACAACGCAGGGATCGAGAGAATGTATAAAAAAGTTAGATTTCGTATTTTAAATCAAATAATATTTCTAAATTAAAAATACGTAAACACGAATGTTTGTGTTTTTAAATTATTTTCGTAACTAGAAGCTTTCTGCAGCTAAAATCGAGCATATCTATGGGCAGTACTTGCCAGCACTTTAAAAGGGCAATTTGCAACTGTCAGCGAAGAACTGTATGTGATTAAGTTGCAGAAGCTGTTCTTTCATGGCTGTCTTAAGGTTTCCTAAGATGGAAGCCCTAAGTATATGCTGGCTGTTGCATATAACCAATATGTCCGCTCTAAAAAGTATTCATTGGTCAAATTTGACCTCAGTGGATGCGGATGTTCCTGTCACCGAAACGAAATCTGTCAAATATTACTGTACCATAAAATCTCGCGAAGGACTCTTGGATACCTTTGTATTGTCACATTATCGCATCTGAAGATGTGGATATCGATTCTGTATGAGCAAAGAAAATGTTATCCATAGCATCAAACTCTGAAAGACAAAAATTTTGGAATTAAATTACCTAATTATACTATACATGTGTTCAGTATTGTCATTAGCCTTATTTTATTATAATGTAAATTTTGTGTTAGAAATAGAAAAGTAAACTGGACTCTTAAGTCATAGCTGTTGATTCTCAAGTTGCAGCTGTTGATCCAATTTTAATTTTGCTTTCTTTGAACTGCATTCATAAAAGAAAAAGCTCTTCAGTGACAACAATATAATCCTCTTCTACTAAACTTGATTAATACTAATGTATTGAAACTATTCATTTGATGTTGTTATACTCATGGGATAATTTGCAAAGGATTTCCGGATTACAATCCCATTTGATTAGAGCATACATTCGTAAATGAAAACAGGAAAGAAATTTATGGGTTCCGTATCACCTCTAAGCGTCTCAATAGAATGATAGATTTAAGAATTTCCCGAATGTATTCTTTCTATGAGAACAAAGCTACTTTGAATAAGCTCATTAAGTACTGAAGTGCATTCCGTGCTGAGTTGTTTCATTCGTACTTTTAATATGAACATTTTTCAAAATCTAAATTACTTTCGGATACATATTTTGATTTGCATATATTCATAGATGACACGGTGATTTATTTCTATAAAATATTCACATATATTCTATCTCCTTTTATTAAAATAACAAAAACTCTTGATCAGGTTGCTCATATTTGGAAAAAAGGCGTACTTCTCCTTTATGCACACATATTTTAACTACTATTACTTTATAGTCATACATTTGAAACTGCATTCACAGTAACGAAATTTTATCAGCCGTAAATCATTTCTGGGTCTAATGCTAAATGCTGAAATCTTATAAAACCACGAATTTAACAACCACATTATCCACTAAATTTAAATGCAACATATAAATTGTGATTTATATCAATATTTAAGAAAATTAAAAAAAGTAGCCGGTTTTATGATTTGATATCACATTTTCTCTGTGTTATACATTGAATAAAAAAGCGCATTCTTAAAGTTTTCAAAAAACTCATACTAGGAGTAAAATGCAAGCAAATTTTAATTCATTATCATATAAACAATTGATTTTAATGAAAACAATATGCCATATGTATAAACAAGGGTAATTTATATCTTTTATGAATTTTCAAACAAAAAGTTTACTTAAAAACCTAATATTATTTTTGAGGCATCTTTGTCAAATCAATCTTCGTTCGGGAATTTTAATGCCTCTTAATATCTAATATAATTAAATTTGACAACTGTCTCTAGACATTTAGGGAATTGAGAAATTTTTTCACACTTTGTTAGATATCATTGTAAGATTGTTATATTCTGTGACGTTTGTATAGGTTCTTGCATAGCATAAGTAATATTATACATTCAATAGATAAAATTGCCTCCACTAATTACTTGAGTATTTTCCTTAATTAAATTATGAAAAACCCATCTAACGTGATCGCAATTAACTGATTTGCACAGCATGTGAAAGCTCTGAAATCATGGTGTCAGGATTTATCTGTTGTTTTGACATTGGAGGTTCTTGAGAGTGGTCACTAGTAATATAAAAGTTTCCCTACCAAAAGAGTAAGTATACTTGTTGTAAATTGAAAACATAAGCTTTAACAGTTATTTTCTTTGAGTTTAACAAAACAGATGAACATAGCATGTCAGGTAAAACCATATGATGAATAACAGATGAATGTACTTGACTGGTACAACATGAGTTGAGTGTACTTGAAATTTTATTTAGTAAGGCAGGTACTTTGGGAGTAGTAAATTATCCGGGATACAGTGCTAGATTCCTGTTACAATGTAGTCTTCCCAACGGCTATATTCCAGTGCCGGTTTCCATGTCTCGAAATCGTCACACCACGCTGGAATGATTTATGACTATTGGCTACGTTAATAAAGCACATCAGAAGGATAGAGTCTTCACCCCCATTTCATGGGTTCTGCCACGGGGTTATACACTTTAATGTAAATATCCCAAAATTTTCGCAGCCCTCGTTCCGTTTTTTCTTGAAGTTTCGCGGTGATTGGCACCTCCATGGGCCACCCGCCTAAGAAGTACACTGGTGAAATAAATTAAGAGAATTTGCATACTTTATCGAATTGCATGAAAAGAATTGAATTGAAGGAAAAACCACTGCTTCTAGATAAAAATGCAAATCTTATACGGCAAATACCTAAGCGTACATGTGTGTGTAGGTGGAGCCAGCAGAAAAACAGGCCTTATAAGCGTGGGGAGGGTAAGACGAATTGCGTACCACCTCGGCGAATTTCTTGGTGTTATCTTGCAGCAATCGGTTAAATTCACACCGGAACAGTAAAAATGAATAAACACCAACTTTTAGATGATGGAATGAGGTGGCGAAATGTGGGGAGGCTAGAGGCAGGCCAATCGCAAGTTCAGATATGCAGAGAGAATTATTTAACGTCCAGCG
>KK112789.1:3358-15365 GCA_000611955.2 Stegodyphus mimosarum | reverse complement strand
TGTAATCTATGGAAATAGTTCCAGGATACTAGATCCATGGAGAGAAAGCCTGGGCAAGGCCGTCCAAGAGCCAAGACGGCCAGAGCAGATCGCTATTTGTCCATTTTAGAGAGGCGTTACAGATGGGGGTAGAGCTCCTCAGCTCTCTCGAGACCTGTATCTCGGGAAGATCGCTATTTGTCCATTTTAGCGAGGGGTAACAGAGGGGGCTAGAGCTTCTCAGCTCTCTCGGGACCTGCATGCAGCGACAGGAACGCGTGTAACAAGGGTGACTGTTTCCAGAAGACTGAATTAGAGAGGGTTCTTTGCCAGAAAACCGGCTGTTTGCGTCCCTCTCACGTCTACGGACAGGAGAGTCCGATTAGCATGGTGCAGGCAACATAGTGATTGGAATATCGAGCGATGGGCGAACTTTCTGTTGATCGACGAGTCCGGTTTTATCCTAAACACCAATTCTCGTCGTACTTTCATATGGAGAGAACCACTCCAATATCCTCAAAATCAACAATTGTGGCGGTGTAATGGTCTGGGCAGACATCATGTTGGATGGCCGCACATCTCTCCACGTCTTTGACAGAGGCTCTGTGACTGGTGTGAGGTATAGGGATGAGGTCTTGGAGTCCTATGTTTGCCATTTCCGGGGTGCAGTGGGCCCGAGCTCATCTTACAGGACGATAACGAGAGGCCACATAGAGCTCTTTTAGTCGACGAATTTCTCGAGAGTGAGGATATTTGCCAGAGAGATTGGCCAACCAGGTCTCCAGACCTCAGCTCTATAGAGCATGTCTGGGACGCTCTGGGGAGGGCAATTGCAGCTCGCAACCCCTCTCCGAGAACCATTCAGGAACTGAAAACAGCGTTGCTGAATGAGTGGGACCAATTGCTATAGGCACTGATAAACTGCCTTATTTGCAGTATGACATCACGCTGCGAGGCCTGTATGGCTCTAAGTGGGGATGATACCCCCTATTAACCGATTTATTTTGTATCTTCTGCAACCGTTGTTTCAGACTTACAGACTCCCATGAATGTTACACAAGAAAAAATGTGTGCCTATTATAACTGTTGAATGTTTATTTTGTTTGGATTATATCAACCTATGTTCACACCAAATTTTATTAAAATCTGTCCAGTAGTTCTCGAGATCGTAGATCAAATATGAAAATTCTCTTAATTTATTTCACCAGAGTAGATCAGTGGTTTGTATACTGACTAGTGCAGAGTTGATATTTGACTTTCCGTTCCGAAAAGTCTAAGAATTTCTGAAATGAATTGCTAACTGAAACGCAGTGTAAAGTAATACGGCATCACATGAATCAATCCGAGTTGATGTAGTGGTAATGGATGTAGTAGTCTTTAATCAGAGTAGAATAAGAGGAGTTATTGTTTTTCCCTTCATGTTCCCTAGAGGTGTAAATAGTTAGCACGTCCATTGAGTAATCGTTAAACCATGATTCACAGCCCGGCAGGCGTATTATTGATTGTTGGTGTTTCTGAAATCTAAAAACACCTTAGTGGTCTTTGCAGTAGAAGTTATTAGTTTATTGTGGTTATGTGATTTTTGGAAGTTACTCAAAGCTCAACTGATATGATAGTAAATTTGAAAACAGGTAGAATAAACTATCCTTACAAAAATCATTAATGGAAAACAATGCAACTCTGAAATAAATTAGAAACGTCCAGCTATATAAACTGGAAGGTAAAATCTTAACTCAAAAATCTAAATTGTGTCTTTGAGTAAAGGCAATACTGTAACTGTTTCTTGGACCTCATGTGCAAAGTTTATAAATCTTCAAAATAGTCAGTTGTACCTAAAAACTGAATTATAACATTATGGTTTAACTGATGAGATTTGACAATTAGACATTTGCGAGAAGACAGCCGAAGTCGTTGCACTATAACTTTTTCTGTCTAATCACAATACACATTACTCAAGGTCACAATGGCTTTTTTGACAATGTTCTCAAGAGCGCATATACAGTCACAACTCCAGCTTCCAAGCAATATTCAGAATCTGAAACTGGCTCATTCATAAAGTGCCTCAAAGTGCACCTCATGACAACCCTAAATAGTTTAAGATTTCAAGATAAAGCTTATATTAAGAATATGTAGCTCGGCGAAGTTTCTATTCAAAACATTTATACATATTAGCGTCTTCTGTTTTCGAAGAGAATGTCACTAATACAACTAGAAATATGAATATTTATGATGTCTATTTGAAGTTTTACTTTAATATTGTCATTTAGGATACTAAAATTATGTTTTAACAAACAGCATGTTTACAAATAACTGACTATTACTTCACAGATTTTGAATTCTATAAAAAATTAAAAATATTAAGAGGATGATGCCTATTGCCTTTTGCATTTTTAGTTCAATAGATTTTTAAGGACTCAATTTAATGAGGTTTAAAGAATTTTGATATTTTAAACCTTTTTTAACAACACAGTAAATGAATTCTTTGAGATGGTATTAATTAATTGATTAACTTTTATTTTAAAACAATTTAATTTTTTTGAGAAAACGAATATTCAATAATAATAATATTATTATAACTTTTACGATTAAACATGAAACTGAATAATATGTTTAATTTAGACAGAAAAATAGCGCCTTCTTGTTTTCCTATAATCATATAATTGTTTATTTCAAGAGCTATATGCCCGTTTTCCCAAAGCTTAAGGGCATAAGAAAGCATAAATATCGACAAATCCCTCCAAGTGCTTTGAGAATCAAATATCATACGTATTTTTAGATCACGTTCGTAAGAATCTCCTATTGATGATACTTCTTTTTGATTATGGAGCTTCCTGTCTGCGTTTCTAACAATATATATTATTTACTAAGACTTCCAGGGACACTTTTTGTTTTGTAGGCCACATAACTCTTTTCTAATATATTTCTATACGAAGGCACGCGAAAGAAAACCGAAAAATAGTACCTAGTTGCTTTTAATGACAAAATAAAGTTTTCTGGAACCAAATATTTTGCAAAAATGACTTATTTATTGAAGAGTAAAAACAGATTTACATGCTGAAATTATCAGTAATAATTTACAAAGAAATTTTGATGATTGGCGTTCTACGATTTTCTTTATTTATTCTTGTTAAATTAATCATACTTAAATAAATTCAATCATTCTTCCATATTTTGTGGTAGAGTAATAAATGGCATCCTTAAAACCCAAAGATATAGTGTTCGAATCTCAGAAAAGGCACATTCTATTCTTCTAGTATCTCTTGATCGAAGATCCTAGGACTCCGCTTTTTCCCATATTTTGTTACATTTTTTGTATCTTCATCATTTCGAATGATGTGACGAATTCATTTTCACTAAAGATAATTTCGAAATCAGTGAGAAATTCACTTTCACTGAAAAATAATTCGGCATTAAAAACTAGATTTAGTTAAATAAGAGTAATGAACTTATTCAGTCAAAGCTGACTGCCATCCTAATTCACTCATTTTTAGTTTGGAAGAGAATGAAAGAAAATACGCATTCTTCCTTTGTGGTGGCCAACAGACCAATAGATATCAATTGCTAACAAAGGCGCCGATTGTGGTTACATTTCCGGAAGTTAACTTGGCTAGGTATGCCTTCGGGATGAAGTTTCTTTCATTTATCACTTATACAAAGTTAGTTAAGTCTTACACCATAATCAAATAATCCATTGCCATTCAATCTACTTATTTGCGGAAAGTGTGGCATTGATATTTAGTGAGAGCATATTACTTTAAATTTCTTTTTACAAACTCTCTAACGATCTTACAATGTAGGTTCTGAGTTTGAGCACGCTATCCTTATTATGTCTGTATGCCTAACATGTACCATAATAGTGAAAATTTTTCCTCTTAGTCTCAACAGTTCCCACCATGCATTTTCGATGTTCTGGTCGTTTCAGTATTCCTCACTTAACGTAGTCAATTCCCAGAAGACATACCACTAAGCTCTAAATGTAATTAATTCCCGGAGGACACACCACTAAGCTCTAAATGTAATCAACTCCCGGAGGACACAGTCCTAAACTCTTTTTTTTTAATTCCATTGACGAGATACAACAGGCTGAAGAGCACTTAACCAAGTGTGTCTGGTGTTCTGGCGAAAGAAAAAATGGCGAAAAGACAGAAAATCTGTCAAGACCAGTTATATTTCCTTATGACATGGAACAACCATACTTCGTTTACATAGCTACAATATAGTTTCCGTATTAGTGATCCTAACATATATAATAACTAGAAAGAATTATGCTTACACTGCCGATAAGCCAGAAATCGGATTCTGGGTATGACAGATTATGACATTTGTTCACTATTTAATGGAAATGGTACCGATTTACTCCTAGTGGAGTAACCTTTTTGATACATTTGGAGTTGAGTGACTTTGAATAAAGATATCCTGACATCGACAAACTTCAGGTGGACGGCGAACACTAGACTGTCATTAAGAATAGTTTTTAATATTTTTAAAAATAGTGTGTCTTCAATTTATTTCTTAGGAAACTGAATTGATTACTGCATTTCGACGTTTTTTATACTTGTATTTTCACAGTCGTATGAACGATTTAAATGGGTAACAAATGAATTGTTTATTCATTTCCCCATCACTAATGACTGCTTTCACTTTGATAAGGTTTTTAAAATAATATTAATTTCAAATATATCAAATTTTTCGTTTTTTTATTTAGCATCTCGACAATGGAAATTAATCATTAAATTTCTTTGTTGTTTATGTTTATCATCTAATACGGAATTTAATAGTTTGAGACGCTAAATTAGCATATATTAATCGAAATTATTTCAGTCATCAACAAAATATACAATCTACAGGAATTTAATAAATTTAATTTATTAACTATCTTTGACGTTTTCTTTTCAACTTTCGGCTAAATTGAGTGAATGAACTGATGTTCTATGATCAGCAGAATGTTGAATAAGCATGAATAAATTTGAAGTCAGAGTCAAAATCATAAGAAACACAATTAAAGGCTTTTCGTATATTTCCTGAAAAAAATGTCCGTACCTTATTTGCCCATTTTAATTTTCTACAGATTCAATGAAAACAGAAATATTACTTAAACTGAATTGTATAAAGAATCTAACAGGATCTTACACCAACAACATTCTTTATACTACTCAGACACTCCCCCATTACGTCTACCTGCATATCTGCACATGTGCTACCGTACATCACCTTACTTAATCTCCTGATTGGTCTTTCTGTCCGCTCTGCCTCTTCGTTCAGCTGATATGCTAATTTTTCGACTTCGTCCTTAATTTTTGCACACCAGTGTATATATATGTATGATCGTATCACTTTTAATAATTTTAACAAAATAAAAAATTTTAAAATTTATTCCAAGAGTCCCACTCTTAATAAAAGTAATTCTTCACAAGCCGTTACCGAATTTCTAGATCTTTAAATAGTTAACTACACACAAATAAAACTATGACAAAATCAGGAACCTCAAATTTTCAATTAATAAATTAATCAATTGGATTTCAAATATTTCCAGAAAAGTAATTAGTAACACAGTCATTAGTCAAACACCACGAATAAAAAATATTTGTACCGATACCCTACATATTCAAAACGAGATATTAATACTTTTTCAAACACTTAAAAATAATTTAGTACCAAATAAATGTATTAATTACTATACTAAAAAGCAGGCGTTAAATACTCAATTTAAATTTGCTAACTAATAGGGTTATGGTAATTTATTCCTAAACCTTCAAAAGGCGGAATATGTTGGATGTCTGTTAGTTAAAGATCTGCAAATTTTGTAACTGATTTTTGTACATAATATAAAATACAAGTTTTTTTCTGATATTTTATTCTATTATAAACTCATGGGCCTGTTTCATATTCTCGGTCTGGTAAATAGCCCTTTACCAGCGATGATACCTCCTTTTTCTTCTTTATGCTTTCTAGACCACTAGCCAGAAATAAATTAATTTCTTCTTAAAAAAATTAAGGAGAAACTAGACTTTGACGACAATTTTAGCTAACAGTAAGATTATCTCGCCAAATTTAGGTTACCATATCTCAAATACATTACAACACGTCACCAACCTCTGCCATTTCTCACACTAAATATGACAACTCTATTGCATTTCATCATTGAGTACATTTACAGTTCCAGCCATTTAGTTTCAAATTTTGCAGGCAAGTAAGTTAACTTTAATTTCCTTTCTGGGATAGAACCTAAAATTGTATATAAATTGTATACAAATAATTAGTTTTGATTTAACATGGTAATATAAAAAAATATAAATTTGTATTTAAAAACTTTGCTTTTCAGTTTGCGTCTGGACCTAAAACAATGTTTTAATTGGTATTAAATGATTATATTTTAATGTAAAATAATGTATTAATTTGAAAACCTTTCTATCAATTTCAAATATTTTCTTTTATATACATTAATTTGTACAGGTTTTAATATTTTTTTATTGTTTTTACAATATTGTGAGAATGTCGGAGAATACTTTTTTAAAGTGAAGATCTCGTTTTACTAGTTTAATTCTCTTCTTAATGAGTACCTTAAATTAAGAATTTCTTACTAATTTTTATTTTTGTTTTCGTTTAGGACAAGTCTTTTGGCTTAAGCAGATTAATATCTTTTTAATTTTTAATTTTTGTTCGTAGCTTATGATTTAACTCTAGCATAATCTGATCCTTATTTGGAGAAAAGACGAAACGGTCTTACTTAAATTGGTTATTATTAATTGACAGTGACTTTGTTTGTTCCCCTTGACAAGTCAATTAATTTACGGTCAGTGAAACCTTTTCAGCAATTTAAATTTTACTTTTTAGAATTTTTACGTTTTAAAGTATTATTTCTGTACAGTTTTTTTAAAGTTTACTACAATAGAAATCTAAATAACTGATGTTTAAAATACTGACTAAAATTCATTCCAAGATTTCACCACTTTAATTAAATTTCTATTCTTTGGAGATGATATATACGAACCTTTTCTAATAATAAATTATGTAGGTATATATGTATATATATATATTATAAGAGCTCACTGAACCGATTAACAGATGTTGGTAAATTGTGCTTTTTTGCTTTAAAAGTAATTGAATTGTGTTGTTTTTATGTTCCAGTTAAGGTTTTTATGCCTAATTTACATGAAATAGTTCTAGAATTATCAATAATTTAAGGATTTTAGTGGCGAAATGCTGTCATTTGTTTATATTTGAAACTCTTAGTGGAACAGTGAATTAATTCAATTTATGCACTAACTTCATTGTCTTTTTGCCGAGTGGAACCAAATGGAAACATTCAGTTTTGCATCCCAAAAATTTTGTCTTCCTGCCCGCTGACCGAATTCCATGTTTTTGCATACTAATTTTAATTGTAAAAAAAAATACGTTTTTAAATATTTTGAACTGTGATTCCTGGTTTAGTTTTTTCTGTATTTTACCGTTTTTAATGAAAGAGTTCAGATTTTTTACGTATTTTTGCCTTGCTTAGAAGTGGAATGAGGAATATATCTCTAATGAAATTCGAGGAAATATGTTTAAATGAAGTTCATGAAAAAAATGTGTTTAATTTAATAGGCTGTAAGATGATGTCATGTGGTGTTCACGTCAGATATATTTTTTAACCGCTTTTTTGCTTTTCTTTCTTTAAACATGGCAGAATATTATTACCGATCTTTTCTTTTCTTTGCCTGAAATATTTTTCTGCGATTCTTTATTATTATATAAATAACATTCATAACTACCATTTTATTAAAAATCTTAATTATTCAATAATTTATATTTTTACTTGCATGCATATAAAATCTGTTTTCACTATTTTAAGCAGAAGTGTATTTAATAATTGAACATCAATATCGAATATGATAGTAAACGTTTAGCTAATTAGTATGTAATGATATTATTGATTTGTAACAGAAATAGTCCAAAATATTATCTGCATTTATTGAATATGAAATTCATACCCATATTGCAGACTTTGCGACAATAAGACAAGTATAAGCAAAAGAAACATTATTTGTCCTATTTGTCCGAAATTCATCGTACTTACTTGAGAATCTTGGTCTGGTTTTCACAGAAGTGATCCGCTTATCTACAACAGACCGATTAGCCTCCTATCCACATGCAAATAGTCCTTGAGAAATCATTAGGATAAATCACGAAGATCTGCAATTTTTGTCTTCAGACTGGATAGGAATTTCAGCGTGTGATGGAAATCCGTTTTGTCGAATTTTTCTTTCCGTACCAGTCCATCAATAACCTCATCTAAGCCAACCAAAAGATATAGCGATTAGGGTTTCCGACTGTGATACCGAAGGTCTAGGCTTCTATTTCAAAAAAAGGCGTGGTTGCAACTGTCTGTCCCTTCATAGGAGGCAATGGTAGCCGTTTATTAGGTTCTTCCAATAAAATGGCCACAGCTTCTGGCCCTAGGAGTGGCCAATGTCAAATAGGCAGGTGTCTGCGGTTAGACAACTTCATCTAATTCCGAAATTTGAAATTCAGAGTCTTCTTCCGAGTCATTTTCACTGTTCAAAATGCACACTAGGTTAGAAGTCATGATATATTAACATTAATCACCAGGTATACATCGGAGATCCGAAAATATCCAAGAGCAGGGGCTCGCAAGCAAAACACAGGTTACCCACGTAGATAGGGAGCATAAAACAAAATTTACCATCAAGTCCATTAGCTATAACAGTTTCTTATCAGAGCAATGAAAGAAAATGCGTCCTCACGTTTGAAATGCTAGCGTCCTAATCTGAGAGCAATACGTATATGAAATCACACTGACAAGATACGAGAATATGCTATACATTCCACAAGTACTAACATAAGAACAGCCTCATTGAAAATAATAAATTTTACTAGCACGTTTATAACATATTTGAAATTTTAATTTTTAAAAAAACAAATTGCTCGTTCTCTTAAAAACCTGAGCAATTTTGCGACTGTTAGAAAGATAAGATAATAATGAGGTCGTTATTCTAATAGAATTTCTAATAACAGAATGTATTTTCTAATGCCAAGAGAAAATTGTTTTAATCTCTTAAATGGTAGCTCTATAAATCGAATTTTATTTTGCTGGGGAAAGAAGTCATAGTAAAAAACGGTGTGAAAAATTTTGTTGTCCGCTTTCAAGCCTGCGTAAAACTGCATTCCTTATCTCTGTGAAGTAGGAAACCTATTACATTAAACCCTAACCCTGAGGCGTCGACGACCATATAACTTCTAAATCATCGCAAGCATCTGAAAAAGAAAAGAGCAGTTTTTCTTCTTCAGTAGAACTCTCTGAAGTTCAAAATTACTGTGGTTACTTCTGTTGTATCGCTGATTGCTAGCGGTCGCTTTGGTGGGAGAAGGAAAATATGCTTTTTAGGAAAAAGTAAGTGGAGTTATTTATTTCTAGGGCTCGATCTAATCATATGTTAAGCATTTGAGGATACCGAGTATACTCCAGCGAATCACTGCGGGATTGTTTCGTCATTCTGAGCTAACACGGGGGGAATCGGGGAGAGGGTTAATAGCTTTAACTGCAGCAGAAAATCATCTGTCAATGGCAATCGATTTCAAACCATTGGGTTTCTGGAAAAGAAAATATACATTCCTTCTTGCTCTATGTATTATTTTCCTTATAAATTTGGTTGTTGCTTCCTTTCTTCTTTGGCCGTTTGATTTGATTTCATGTAAACTTGATTTTATTTCATGTAAAATACATGTCCACAACCACTGTGTCAGTGCTCAGAATCATTATTTCCAGAAGCAGCATACGTATATGTATTTTATCCTACATTTGTAAATGTTTTTAGGCCCGATGAGGAGGTACTTATGCCAGATCACCCTCAAAATTTACATGTTAATAAATTAAAAATTCAGTTTAGGGCTAACATACAGTTATTCAGTGCATTAGTAGGCAGCCATTTTTTCAGATTTTTTTAAATATGAAAATTATAAATTTATCAAACTTTGCGAAAAGGAAAATTTAAATTTAGAATATTTTGACAAATTAAATACATTTATAGTTTTTCTGTAATTCGAAATCTTACTTTGCACCAGTCACATATTTTTTAAGCTGAAAAATATCGATAATAAACTTGTAGAATCATTAGATTTAGCGAAGCAGGAAAGATGAAAAATATAAAAGGTCCTTGCCGAATTCGAACTTCAGACCTCCCGATTACTTATTGGATGTAATTCCAGTTACACGCTGAAGGAACATGGTAGGGAGGAAGTAAATACCTTAGATTCTCTTCCAATTTAAGAGCAAATTAGGAGGCGGAGATTAAATTACAAAATCTTGATGGTGGCGAACTGTCGTCCACTAATTTTTAGTTCAGATGCCACAGTAAAAATATCTACTTTTTTTGGAGAAGAGAATATGTGATCCTCGCGGGACTTCCCGATTGCTAGGTAGACGTACTCCCAATTATATCACAAATACAGTGAGAAGGGAGAAAATACTTTAGAACTGAAGATAAAAGAATATCAAGCAAATATAAAGCAAATTCTGGATTTTAATACCGTTATGTCCTTTAAAGTGATTCTGTGAGAAAATTTGAATGTCCTAAAGCGTTTAGAGGAATTTTGAAAAGGGTTATTCATTTTGCTTTCATAATACACAAATACTCAAGAAAAAAAAATACTTTCAGCATTTAAAACGTTGAAACTGATAAAATATTTCAGCATATTTAGTTCCTCTTTATTCCGACAGCAAACGAAAGCATACAAATAGATGGAAAGCAATTAAATAGCTCTTATTTAAAATAAAACCTTTGACACAATGGCCAAATTTCAATGTTTCACAGAGATTTAATAATAACAGCCCTTTATAAAGCATAAATAAAGTTTGGAAAACATTTAATTATTTCAATACATGTGAACTTGATTTATTTTCTAACAAATATGCACAGATATTTTTTTCAGTTAGAGATATCTTCTTTATGCGTCCTGTAAAATAGTATAAATTCATAATGCGCAGATTGCTAATAAATCAGCAATCAAGTTATATATCCTTGTTTAGAAAGATATGTTTTCTTCGTTCACTGGCATGGTCTATATCACTGAAGGGAAGGTAAAGTTGTTCGTGGCCAAAAATCCTAAAGATTACCAACCAAAGCCTGTTTGCCAAAGCCCACACTTTGGTTTTTAAAACTAATTCTATTATTTATGATTAAAATATGAATATTGCTAAATGGCAGCACTGCTATTTTATTAATAAATCCTAATAATAATTATGAATTTATTTGTGTGCCAATGAGACACTTTGATTTACAATAGCATGTAATTTTTATAGATATTTAACATGATATTTAATGAAATCAATAAGCTTTGTTAAAGTTTTCTTTTGAGGCTATACACACTTTCATGGATAAGTGCAATTTTTGGAATATTTTATGAAATCATATGAGTCTGCAACAGTTATCTGATGATTAAATGAATCTTAACTAGTTCAAATCTAATTTACCTACAGGGCGTCTCAAAAGTTCGTTGCCAAACTGAACATGCTAGTCATACTATGACGGACAAGATTTGCATAGGAACTTGTGTCCGAAAATACGAATGGCGACGGCTAGAGGCCAGTGTTTGCAAGGGCAGAAGGGAAGAAAGAAAGAATGTCGAAAGAAGTGTTAACATGACCTTTATTAAAGAACATGATTAAATCACAGAAGATGTTCAAAATTCCTTCCATTCGCCAAAATGCCTGCTTCACAACGTCGAAGCATGGATTAGCGAACATGTTCAAAATTGGCAGGTGATCACGAACACGTGTCGCTGCTTCAACGATCCTGGCGACGAGATCAATATCCGGTGTTCTTTTCGTCTGGTGCACCATGGACTTCATGTATTCCCGCAGGCAAGGAAGTCAGGTCAGGGAATTGCAATAGCCATGGACTGGTCCGCCTCTGCCAATCCAGTGATAAGAATATGGCCTATCAAGGTATTCCCGCACGGTGGTGCTAAAATGTTCAGTCTCTCCATAATGCTAAAACCATAAGTTTCGGTCTGTAGCTGCTGGGTCAAC
>KK112788.1:67749-99874 GCA_000611955.2 Stegodyphus mimosarum | reverse complement strand
TTATAATTTCGTAATTAAATATTTTGTTGTCCAACCAGGAAACAAACCTTTTTATTCTTCAAGTAATATATATGACGTCATTATTTAAATTTAATAACAAAAACTTACTGACAAAGAAATTGCTGGCAAAAAAATCAAATAACAAATAATTTTCTAAGCTAGAATTCATGCTCAAATACGGGAAAACCTAAGAAAAAATCCCTACTGTGGCTAATGAGTCTACTTCAAATTAGCGTTTTTAGAGTTTTTGGTTAATATCACAGCTGATTAAAGTAGTGAGAAGATGGGAACGGTATCAATAGATTCGGGCGAATTTTTGGAATCGGGGGATATGTGTCTCGAAATTCAACTAAGCACAGTTCCATAGATATTTGTGAAAAAAAAATTGGTGCGTAGCCAAATCCCTTTAATAGGGAAAACCCAACAAAGAAAGTTAAAAATTAGCATTTAATAGGGAAAAAGGTCATCATAACGGTCAAAAAAGAAAGTATTGGAGCATTTTTCATTACCCAGCTAATTAGGCTCCTAATTCGCAAAACAGTGTGCCATTAATAATTACGACACCTAGCAGGCGGAAGTTTCAAAATTTGATACATATCGGCTAATTAGTTCTCGAATTTTTTTTTTTTTTTTTGTTCGTTTTTCGGACTAAAGTGAAAAATTAGGCTTAACATCCAGAAAAGAAAAGGGGAAAATTAGCGTTTTAAATTAATATCTCGGCTAATTAAAGTCGTACGAAGACGGGAATGGTCAAAATGGCTTGCCACGGACATACGGAAACCAATTGTGTGCTTCGCTAGGCCCAGAACTATGCGTTCACGGGGAGATAGTGCCACAAACAAACAGACACAGGCGCACAGAATTTAATATAAGCGCGATTTATTTAGAATTGTAGTTAAATTGCTTTATTTTCCCGTACAACGCAAACGACAACGCAGTACAACGCACGTAGTACAATCCCTGGACAGGAAGCTAAACATAGAACTAAGGCATCAGTGTAATAATAAGCATTTCATTACAATAACAAAATAAACAATAATTGCAATAAGCAACTTTCAGCAAATCAAATACTATCAAACGCTAAATACAATTCGAATACTATCAAATACAAATACTATAGATCACAAATACAAGTCAAATACTAAATACAAATCAAATACTAAATACAAGTACTAAATACAAATCAAATACTAAATGTAAAATGGACCATAGTCTTATGCTAATTACATTACTATTTACAATTATATACACTACGTACTATGGCCATAGTAAGGAACTAACTTGTCGTAATGAACGACTTCAGACTTACGGATCCGAACCACGACGTCGTTCAGCCTGTTTAGTGCTGTGTACGGATTATCCCAAGGTGACTGTAGTTTTGGACACAGTCTATTCCGTCGAGTCGAATTCCACAACCACACCTTGTCTCTTTCGTTGAAACGATGGCTAGTAGCTCTCATGTCGTAACGGGCTTCATCTTCTCCGCCGCCAAGTTGACTCGCTCTCGCGCAGACGGTGTATCACTTCAAACCGGGCCTGGACATCTTGGATGTATTCCTCCGGCCATGAAGGCGCATCTGAAGGCGGCCAAATAAGAGATCACAAAACGACGAAGATCACGACCGATGAGCATCTGGGATGGAGAATTGCTGGTAGTCTTGGGTTTCTCTTCAACCCTAGTATGATTTCGGTAGCTTTCTGAGCAGGGTCTTTCAGACGAGACTTTGGCGTTTGCAGCTGAGGATCCCTTCTGTTGATCGATAGTCATGTCCTCAGGTGCTGAAAGCAGTTTGTTGTTTTTGAAATCTAAGGAAAAATTGTATTTTCTTAAAAAGTGCAATCCTAGTATGCAAGGATCTGTAGTATCCGCCACATATGCCGTGTGACAGTAAGTGGCACTTCCAAAGGTGATGTTCAAGTTTAACTTTCCTTCTATGCCGATTTTCTCACCGGACACAGTCTGGAGGGTGACACAGAATGGCATCCAAATCAGTTTATCCTTAAATTTTTTAGCTAAATCTCTTCGAATAATGGTAACATTAGCTCCTCTATCAATGATCATATTGCAAGAAACTCCATCAATATGCCCATTGATGGATAATTCGTTACTCTTGTTGAATTTTGAGCGCTTTAAAACGGGGTTGTTCACTATCGCTCAAACTCTGCTCCGCGATATCATCATTAATTTGCTTCCTGCGTCATTGCTGGGAAATGGTCTTATTTTCCGTACTCGGAGTGTTCCGCAATTCCTTCGTATGTGGCCTTCAGCTCCGCAGTTCCAGCACTTCCTATTCTTGTTACTCGTTTTCCATCTCATGGCATTTAATTGTCTGTTTATACCGTCCGTCTTATTTTCCGAGCTCTGTAATATTCGGCAGTTACTTCGCATGTGCCCTAAAGTACCGCAGTTCCAGCACTTTACTGTCGGCTTCTTATCACTAATATACCGTCTCAAGGTATCGACTTGTCTCGATAAATCATCTAAACGAGCCATCAACTGATTCACTGGCTCGTGGACTCGCACAGCTCTGACTGGGTGGTGATCTCTACGAGTTGCTTGCTGAGTTGCCTCGAATTTCATGGCGTACACTAGACAGCTATTTATATCCTTCACATCTGCCATTTACAGTGCTTTCTGTATTTCAGGATCCCCGATGCTGTCGATAAAGTATTGTAGGGACAGGATTTCCCTCGTTTCTCTCGGGCTGTGGGTAAAGGCGAGGTGAGATATCCTTTCTACATCCGTGGCGAGTTCTTGGAGTATTTCCGTAGGTTTCTGTTGACGGGATTTTAACTGAAGCCTGCTGTAATCTTTTAAACACTTCTGTCCAAAACGGAGCTCCAATGCGCCGGACAGAGTTTCGAAATCTAGCCTTTTGTTTTCCAGAAGAGTCTGAAGGATATCCGCTGCGTCTGTTCTCAGAGAAGCGACAAGATCACAGGCCTTAGCTTGGGAATCCCATCCATTTGCTTCCGCAACTATAGAAATTGAGTCTTATATACTTGCCAGGAAATCTTTCCATCATATGTCGATAGCTTCAGAGAGGGATGAGCAGACATGGGTAAAAATTTAAATCCATCGGTATTGCTCCCTGACGTCGCTACAAATTTCTTTAAGGTATCAACTTCTTTGGCAACTTCAGAAACTTTGTCATCAATTTAATGTTCCACTGCAGAAATTCTTTTTTCTATTTGTTCTTTCACAGCAAAACTTTTGTAATCGATTTGTTGTTTCACGGCAGAAACTCTCACTTCTATTTGTTCCTTGACAGAGGAAACTTTATTTTCAGAGCTGAAACTCTGTAATCGATTTGTTGTTCCACGGCAGAAACTCTCTCTCCTACTTGTTCCTTGACAAAGGAAATTTTATTTTCAACCGCGTTTATTCTGCCTTCCATAGCCTCGAATTTATTTTCTATTACGCTGGTAATTTCTCTTTTCATCTCCTCTTGACCTGCTTCAAACTTTCCTTGAATAACCTTCATTTCTTCCTTAGCAGATTCCTCCATCTGTTCTTGAACGGTTCTCATCTCTTCTTTAACGGAAACTTGACCAGCTGCCATCTTTTCTTGAACCGCTTTCATCTCCTCCTTAACATATTCTTGACCAGCTTTCATCTCCTCTTTAAATGCAGCAAAGACTGACATAAATTGCCTTAATTGTTCTTCCACCGCTCGTGTAATGAGCATTCAAAATTCCAGTCCCACTTCTGACACCAAAATTGTTGCATGCGTACGGGTTTATAATGGATTGAATGCACAAGTCATTAAAAAGTTAACAAAAATTTATTCTTTTCACAAGAAATAAATCAAAATGCTGAAAATATTTCTTCAGAGATATTCGTACAATTTCACAATATCTCAAACGTTAAGCAAAACTCAATTCAAACACAGAGAAACTAATTCTACCTCACAGCGAAATCGCTACAATCAATAACAGTTCCTTAAAATACGCAAAACACCTTTGGCACACAGAAAAATCGATAGCTGAAGACTCTAATAGTCGAGGCCTAATTGAACGAAAAAAGATTAAAATTATAACAGCATTAAGTAAACAAAACAGTTCGCTTAAAACAGCTACAACTGCAACTGAGATGAGGTGTTTTATTTCGGCTTTTGTAAGCTTTTTAATTATTTACTAGAATATTCTGGTAAAAGCTCGATTGTTCTCCGTATTTGTGAACGGCAACAGTAATTACGAGATATTTATATATTTATTTATTAAATATTAAATGCTTGAGCTCTTTTATTTTTACTTTTCCGTAGCTTTCTCTTTAAAAATCTTCTGCGTTGCATGGGAAAATAAAACAATTTTAATTACAATTCTAAATAAATAGCTAAATAAATACAAAATCCGTAACAATATGTTGTTTTAAATATGTTGTAGTTTTGCTGCTGAACTGAATTTCATAGGATGTAAGTCTGAAGAATATGATGTTTAATATATAAGGTTAACACACAAAACGTAATAATGGAAGGACAAAAAAAAATGTAAGCCATCTCACTAAGCAAACTGAGCATTGATATTATGATTAGAGAAAAGGCTAAAAAAATTATAAAAAATATATGCCAACACTGAACACTACATCGGAAGTTCTAAATATATGCTGCTATCTGCTCTTCTAAAATTTTTGTGATTTTGATGTTGAATTGCTTATTGCTTAAGTCCGATGAAAATTATTCCTAATAATGAAGATTAAAAAAAAGAAAAAGAAACTGAAAGCTTTTGAGATTTTATATTATGGTCAAAGGAGCATTTTCTTCATTTACACACACATACACGTTTCGAGAGCTTAATAACAAAACAGAAAAAAGAATCAGAAATCTTTCAGATTTCATATTATGCCGAAAGGCTTTTCTTTTTTTTCCATTTACACATACATATATGTTTCGAGAGCATTTGGGCTAGTGTCTCCTTGGGATAAAAGTATTTAAAAACAGCATATATTTAGAATTTCTGACAGACAGAGCTAAAAATGATCATACAGTGTTTTATTACTCAATTTGAAATCGTTGTGTTCATTAATCAAAAATTTTGTAAAGTTTTACAAAGTATGAAATAGACAGTAAAACGAATTCCAAATTCGGGCTTCCAGATGCCCATATTCGGGTGGAGGACCATGTTATTCAAAATTTGATGGCTCTAGGTACCGTTGTTTTACCATATGGCGAGAAACATACATTTATTTATGCAGATTCTTCATTAATTTTGCCAGGACTAAGTGTTCGGTGCATACTCTTGGCGAACATATTTGTGAAGTAAACTAAGTCCTGATCTTGAACAGGGAGCTAAATGTAGCTATGTTCTGGGGTAGAAAACTGTGGTTAAGTGGTAGAAGAACTGCACGTAAGAAGGATTTAAAATCCTCTTTTGTTAAACCACAATTATATACAGCCACTTCCCAACTCTGGAGGGATACAGAAAAAAATGACCGCACTTGGGTCTAAACTGAACAATCAAATAATTTGAATTAAAGTTAAATAGAAATTAAGTAGTCGTTGCTCACAGAGCTATAAACGCGAGGTTGACCTCTAAATGGTCAATGGTGCGTAGCAAGAGTTAGCTAATACTAACGCACTTAGATTTACTTCAATAAGTAATAGAGTGACAGCGCTAAGGCTTAGAATTTAAATACTAGCTAGTCAGGCGAACGTCGAACAGAGCAGCAGTGATCTGAGACTAAAAGTTCTCTCACACTGAGTAGTTCCTCGCCACCGTTTAAATATAAACTTGGCTCCACTTCAAATTAGCATAAAGCTGAAACGCGCGCTCATTCTAACGAGAAGTTGAAATAAGAACACATAGGAAAGGCAAATTAAAATAAACCTTTGTTAGTTTAAACTAAAACCTTACATACTTTCCGCCAGAATTGGCAAAAGTTGAACTACTGTGGTCCAAACGGACCATGTTGAGACTGCGATTCTAGAAATACTCAAAATTTAACTCTTCCTAACTTAGCCCAACGTTTACAGCAAAATAGAATTTCTTGGCCATTTACAGATGAAAACTTGATTTTTACATAAAACTTCATCTGTTTTCGGTAATTCCTTACTTTCGTCTGAGTCCTTCCAGGAAAATCTGGAAGAACAGAAATTTTAGTATAACATAATAACACTAAGTTCTAGGTAACAGATTTCTTTTCTTACCAGTGTAAATTCTCACACACACATTATCATTCAAGCAAAATTAAATTCTTCCCCCAATGCTCTCCACCGGTGTTGGATGAAAAGCGAACCGCAATAGCGGGGTTTTTTTTTTTGTTCGGGGTGTTCGACTCTCCCACCTACGATCGACTAACATTAGTTAGAACTTGACATATCGAGACCTCAGAAAACGCCCTATAACCAGCTAAACCTGAGGTTCTAACTAACTTCATGTCTATCACTTTAAGTGTATTTGGTGGAGAACCTACTAATACTTGCATTCTATTACTTCTATCTCGCCTTTTCATGCATACAATTCGTAGTTTGCACAAAGAATGCTTCATTCAAAATTAACTTTGCATCTAACGTGCATTGATGCTATAAATCCATTTTTGTTACATTTTATGAAACTTTTAACAATTGCATACAAATCACAAGATACAATGAGTACGTTAAATTTCTAAGTTTACAGCAAGTGCTTCACATCCTTTTTTTCAAAGTTCTTTTCTGAAACATCGCATTACACTGAAATAATAGTCTGTAGACTAAACCGTGTTTTCCTTCTACCGACTTTTCATTCTAGAACGTTACAAGACTTTTGACAAAGCATAATACAAAAACATTTAGTTAACATTCTCGCAGCAATTCATTGCTTTTACAAGGCTAATATACACAATGCTTCAGAATCTACCTTACAAACATTAAGTAATTTTAAATCTTTGCAGAATTACAATTTTAAACAAAAACATCTTTCAAGATAAGTAATCATTTATCGCACGCTTGGCGTAAAAATCAAAATCGCTTGAGGTAAAAAGAGACCCTGCAACTTGCAGTTACACTCGAAAATTAACTAAACGTTGGAATAAGAAATACTACTTATCTTGTTGTAGTCAGCCATTCTTTTTTTAGCCTAATCCTTGAAGTTTGAAAACACTGTCCCTTGGGCCAGTCTCCTTGACTTTGGTCGGTGACCGTTGCCCTCTCGTTGTTCCTTCGCCTTCCTTTTAGGGGTCCTTCTTTCCATTCTGGGATACTTGCGCTGGGGAGGAAGGTGATCCGCTCGACGTTTGTTCGGCTCGGTTCTCTGTTCCTGGGCCGTCGTTCGTCGCTGCTCCGGGCTCCTGCTGTATTCTGGACGTTGATCCTCAGGCTGCAACCGGGCCTGCTTGCTTCTCAGGCTCCTTTCCGATGTTTCTCCTGTCCTCTTGCCTACTTTAGGCTGGCCTTGTCCATTGTGCTTTGGTCTTTTGTTAATTGTTGAACTTGTATTATCCGAGTTCTTTCTTTTGAATCCACCTCCTGTGGTGATTTTCCGTTTCTTGGTTCTTCTACTTTGTTGAGGGAAGGGCTTTCTGTTTCTGGCCTTTCGTTGCAATTGTTCTGGTTCCTGTTGTTGCCGCTGAGGTACATCTTCCGTGGAAGTGCGTCTCCCCGGATCCTGGAAAAAATCTTTAAACATTTCCATTTTATTACGGTCATAATAAGGTTTCAATTGATCCACATTGACAGTAATTTTCTCGCCGTTCTTGGCTCTTAATACTAGCACTGTTTGGGTGATTTTCTCGATAAGGAAAGGGCCTTCAAAACGCGGAAAAAATTTCCCCACCTTTTCTTCTGGGGCATTTGATTAAGCATGTTTGACTTTTAACACCTCATCTCCTACTTTATACTTCACCTCTCTTCTCTTTTTATCGTAATAGAATTGTTGTTTCCTCTGAGCTATTTCTGCATTTCCTCTCGCTTTCCGTATCAACTTTTGAATGTCATTCATTTCAAATTCTTCTGCCCTTTCCTGGACAAAGAAAAGTTTGTCTAACGGTGTCAAAATCTTTCTTCCAAGAAATAGTTCAGCCGGTGTTTTTTGCGTTGTGTCATGTTTGGCAGTTCTAAGGGCAAATGCAAATTCATTTATATGGCTATCCCAGGTAGAGCGATAATTCTTAATATAACTTCGAATGATTTTCACTACGTTTCTATTAACCCGTTCCGCTATGTTTGACTGCGGACGATACGGGACCATCTTTAGGTGACGTATGCCCAGTTTTGCACACATTTCCTCAAAAATATTACTAACAAATTGGGGACCATTGTCGGAAATAACTTTTAGGGGCGCCCCGTATTTTATAATATAGTTATTTAAAATTGAATCTACAATTTTTGCAGACGCGCGTTTTAACGGAATCAACTCTAACCATTTGCTAAAATGGTCCACTATAACTAAAAGATATCGGCTTTTCTTAACTTTACTTCTAGGATAAGGTCCCTGTAAATCAATGCCTCTTATTTGATTTGGGAATTCTGATTTAACACTATTTAGGAACCCGGCCGGGCGGAAATTAATATAATTATTAAATTGGCATGTTGGGCACGACTGGACATACGCCCTAGTAAATGTTTGCAGTTCGGGAAAGAAAACTTCCTCGCGAACTCTTTGGACAGTTTTTCGTATGCCCAAATGGCCAGAAATGGCCGAATCGTGCAACTCCTCTAATACATTCAATCTAATGCTAGCTTTCCTCGCGAACTCTTTGGACAGTTTTTCGTATGCCCAAATGGCCAGAAATGGCCGAATCGTGCAACTCCTCTAATACATTCAATCTAATGCTAGCTGGGATAACCGGTCTAAACTCGTGGTTTTCATTAGTCGTTTTCGTATAAAATAAAAGTCCATCAATTATTTCGTAATTTGCGGCCCTATTTCTTATCGGCACAATATCCGGATGACTGAAATTCTCAGAGTCGGCCGAATAATTGCATGTATTTTTGAACTCCGGATCTTTTTCGAGTTCGGCTATTACTGTTTCACGAGAATCTAATACTTTGGATGTCAGTATGGCTATTCTAACCGTATTTCCATTTTTATCCAAATTAATTCTGCTTAAAGCATCTGCCACAACATTTTCCTTTCCCGGTGTGTGTTTAATTACTAGATTATATTCTTGTAATTTAGGTGCCCACCTTATTAATCTGGGTGATAAATGTTTTCCAGAGTAGAGTCTGGTGACCGCAGCGTGGTCGGTGTACACTGTTACTGGAGAACTTCCAAAGAAAAAACGAAATTTACGCACTGCTGATAACACTGCGAGAGTTTCCCTTTCCGTGGCCGAATAGCTTCTCTGGGTTTCATTTAATGTTCGACTGAAAAAGGCCACGGGTTGCCCATTTTGAGAAAAAAATCTGAAGCGTCCGCTGAAATTTCTAGTCCTTTATCCCCCTCCTGAAATTTTAAGATGGGGGCTTCTCGTAATTATAATATCGTCGAAATATATGAACGTACTTTTACCAAGGACCGGTCTTAAGACGATGTCCATACATCGTTGGAAAGTTGCCGGCGCGAAGGATAAACCGAAAGGCATCCTAAGAAATGCGTACGTGCCAGACTTATTTATGAAGGCGGTCTTAGGGACGTCTTCGGATTTTACCCTAATCTCAAAATAGCCACTCGTAAGATCTAATGTGGACATATACTTTGTAGAGGTAATATTTCGAATTATCTCTTCGATTATCGGCAAAGGATATACAGGATATTTTGTGACGGAATTGAGCTTGCGATAATCTATAGCAAAACGCCACCGCTTCGGGTGCGTAATCGGATAATCATTATTTTTCTTGCATAAGACTACTGGGCTAGCATAACTGCTAGAAATCGGGGTAATTATCTTATCTTTCAACATTTCTTTAATATGGTAATCAATTATTTCTTCTTTTATCTTATCGTAACGGTAAGGCTTTTGCCTTACTGGTTGGGCGTCCCTCGTTTCTATAGCGTGATTCGTTACCTGCGTGAAACCCGGTACATTGCTAAATAAATTTGAAAACTCACTTACTAATGCCTGCAGTTTTTCTTGCTCTCCTGCCGGTAAGTGCTTAAGTCCAGCTGCGGAGGCTTATCATTCTTCTTTTCCATTGGCTGCATGGATATGGTTAATTTTCCTCCGTGGAAATCTATTTTCGCTTCTGCCAATTTAAAAAAATTCACACCCGGAATAATACATGTTTGCAGGTTTCGCACAATATAAAATAAAATTTTTACCTGCTCGTCGTTGATACGCACAAAAAGTGAAACATTTCCTAAGCATCTACACTTCTCTCCTTGGGCCGCAATTACATTCGTGTCTCTTGCACTAAAAATTCTATAACGGCGAAAGTGCTTCTTGAAAAATCTTTCCGAGATAAAGCTGATTTGCGCTCCTGTATCCAAAAGAGCCGTCGCCGGTATGTTGTTAATTAAGACTTCAATCTTCGATAAACTTAAATTTTTCACGACCACGGTGTTTAAACTAATTGTGGAAGGATTTTGCGAGGCTTCGGACTTCTTCACCTTCCTTGAAGAAATCCATTTTAGTTTAAATCCTTCTTCTTATTCTGGTTGCCTTCTGCATCTTTGCCCGTTGTTCGATTAAAATCTCGTCGTTCGCCGCTCGATTTAGGAGATACATCTTTCTTCGGCCATTGCTTCGCCTTGTTCCCGTAACTCTGTTGTTGCTTCTGCTGGGGTCTTGGCGTATTCCGCTGACTTCTTCGCTCAAATTGGCGACGTCGTTCATTGTCTGCCGTTCTTCGACTTTCAAATTGTACGGCGAGCTCGAATAATTTATCTAAAGTCGTTAGGTTTCTTAGCTCGATAAAATCTTGAACTTGGGGCAGTAGCCTAGGAAGTATAATTTCAATTATTTCAGGATCCGGCCGACCTCCATACAAAATCTTGAAAACTTGGATTTTTCTCAAGATAAAATATGACAAATCTTCTATCTTCTCTTGATAACGTCTAAAAAGTTCTTCCTCCAGACTGGCTCGATCTCGTACTACAGGAAATGCTTTACCAAGGAATTTTTAAAATTTTCATATGTGGGGCTTCCCGGTTCCCCCAAAAGATTCTTTCCAATGCACTTGAACCAATTTAGCGCTTGGCCCTTGAAAGCGCTGGTGGCAAGAGTGACTTTCTGAAATTCGTGGACTGGATATAACAGGAAGAGGGCGTCTAATTTTTCTAGGAAATTAATTATGGTTGACTTGCCGTCAAAACTTGCCGCTGGCTTCATGGCTGCCCGCATGGTTTCTACAATGTAGCCAAATCCTTCTAGGGCAGGAGGTGGTATCGCAGGGTTCTGCACAGGTACTGCAAGTATCTCAGGTTCATCTTCTTGTCTTTCAGGCCATCCTCTCATTTTTCTTCTTTGGGCGCCAGTGTCAGGATTAAGTGTTTGGTGCATACTCTTGGCGAACATATTTGTGAAGTAAACTAAGTTCTGATCTTGAACATGTTGATAAATGCAACTATGTTCTGTGGTAGAAAACTGTGGTTAAGTGGTAGAAGAACTGCACGTAAGAAGGATTTAAAACCCTCTTTTATTAAACCACAGTTATATACAGCCACTTCCCAACTCGGGAGGGATACAAAAAATAATGACCGCACTTGGGTCTAAACTGAACAATGAAATAATTTAAACTAAAGTTTAAATAGAAATTAAGTAGTCGTTGCTCACAGAGCTATAAACGCGAGGTTGGCCTCTAAATGATCAATGGTGCGTAGCAAGAGTTAGCTAATACTAACGCACTTAGATTTACTTCAATAAGTAATAGAGTAACAGCGCTAAGGCTTAGAATTTAAATACTAGCTAGTCAGGCGAACGTCGAACAGAGCAGCAGTGATCTGAGACTAAAAGTTCTCTCACACTGAGTAGTTCCTCGCTACCGTTTAAATATAAACTTGGCTCCACTTCAAATTAGCATAAAGCAGAAACGCGCGCTCATTCTAACAGGAAGTTGAAATAAGAACACATAGGAACGGCAAATTAAAATAAAACTTTGTTAGTTTAAACTAAAACCTTACAATTTCTTTAAATATAATAAAAGGCAATAATATTTGCTGGCAGCAATTTGAAAAGTGATACAATGCTTTTAATGATTCAGCATAAAATGCCGTTTCGAGACTAATAACCCTTCTGGGTTAACGTCATTTTGGGCTTCAAAAAAAAAAGAATGGGTTATTAGGAGGTTAACAGCAGAGGACTGCGATCTTCGCGAAAGCGTTCTTAAAAATTTTTAAAAAGCCCTTATGGGCAACGATTAAAATCTAAAACCTTTCAAATGTTTTTAACTCTCCTTTCTCTTTTTTCTTTGGTCACTGTGAAATGACAGGGCTTCTTAATACTGTAAATGAAGGGAGCATTTATCTCTCTGCTTCATGTTAAAAAGAGGTAAGCTCGGCTTTGGTCACAATACTTAGTTTCCGTATTTTATTATAGTTTTGAAGAAATTAAAAGAATAAAATTAGGCTGATGAATACTAAAAGCAGACAATATGATTAAAATTTCCCAGACGTCAAGACTCATATTTGTACCGGGGAATAAAAGAAACTTAGAAAAACATTTATAATCAATCAAACGGCAAATGGGCTGACTGAAGTAAAAAAAAAATTCACCGTTCTGAAATCAGAATAAGAGTTAAGAAATAATTGCATAAAATTGAGCAAAGCATAAACTTTATAATGTTTTTATACATCGTTCTGAAGGTTTTGAAGAGGCACTTCAAAATTGGCAATTCATATAAGTAATTTTGATCCATTTATTATCAGGTTTTTAAACGATTTTTAACGAAGGAATTATTCTTGCTAATTTTTTTATCACTTGAAGTATGTATTTGGTTTGAAATTTTATTATTGTTTTCATACTTTCTACCCACAAATATATTTTTGTGAACAAACACTTTTATGAATTGTAGCTGCTGGAAAAGCACGATCGTTATGCAAAATTTTAAATTAGGAACTCAGAACGATCATTTGAAATATTGCATCTTATTATAAATGAGTCCCATTGAAAAATTGCGAGTCTTATAATCTGGTTTATTTGATTATGGCAAAGTAGGAAAAGACTATCTGGTTAAAGGAGGACTTTAAGGATTTTGTTAACGAAAACTAGCTGATATCTGCTTTACTCATAACTGAAACCACGAAAACGCCCATACAACCAGCCCATTCGTCTGGAATCGAATTCAGGTCGAACACCGTTGTTGCAAAAAGCAAAGGTTTCGTAGACGTTATTTAAAAGTTTTGCTATTACCCCGCTAAGAAGCAGAGGGAAAATTCGCCAAGGAATTTGGCGACGGAACCTGGGGACAAGAATTTCCCTCTACGCGAGATGTACAAGAAATTGAGGAACACGTGTTAAGAAATGTTCTTTGATAAAACACTTCTTCTTTGACTTTTCGAAATAATTATTTAAACTGCGGTTTTCGCAATTTTTGCTCAAAATAACTAATCCATTAATTAATTTACTTGCGCGAAAAAATATTTTCTTTTCCTTTAAAGTTTAAAGAAATTTTAAACGATATTCGTTTTATGAACTCTTGATAACGTCACCTTCGTACTTTGACACCGGCTTTGAGCTTTGGAGAGAGATATTTCGAGCAAGAGCAGCTGTTTCCCTCTGCGTTGGAACGGAGCCACTCCCTGCTGGGAAGAAGTTTCCCTTCTTAACAATACATATGTTGTTGGTGGTGTGGCTAGAGCGGACGTGGTCAGAGCGGACACATAAGATTTCGTGGTCAGAGCGGACACTGCGAAACTCATCGTGGTCAGAGCGGACACATTTTTTCCCCATCATGGAACAGATAAAGGGTGCAGATAAATAAGTACATAAATACTTTTAAAAATCACAAATATAGTTTAAAACAGTATTTTAAGTGGCAAATCTCTTTCACGTGGGATAACGTTTTTTTCACCGAAGTTTTCTGTTTTTGCACTCGATTATCGAATTACAAGGATAAATACATTTTTGCCAATCAAATTTAATTATTTATATTAAATTGTTAAGATATTATAGTGCAAATGCATTTTAAACATAGCAAAATGTAATAAAAATAAAAACTTTCAGAGAAATATTTAAAAATTAATAGTAAGTAACAATAGAATGAAGGGTATGAACGAACTCCAGGGATTTTGTGGAAAACTGTATTTTAGAGTCAAATAAATATTAGAACAGGTGCACCTGCCATAAAATTAATTAGTTTCATTAATGTAAGTAAAAATAAATACTAAAAGTAAAATATATAAAACAGATACAAGTAAATAAAAGAAAAATAAATACAAGTAAATAAATACTAATTAACCTTTATTATAAAGGCATAAATATCATTTACCATTGGATTTAGTCCAACCTAGTTACAAAACTTAAAGATTTCAGACATTTTTCTAAATTGTTTGATGTTTCGAATTCCTTAAGGATGTTTTCAATTCTTTCATCCAATTTTACGTATGCTTTTTTCCTTTTTATTCCAGGGTCGCCTAATTCTCTGGATTTCAAATTAAAAGACACTTTTTGTGTTTCTTCTTTTAGTATTCTGACTAATAAGTGGACATTAGGCTGGTTTCTGCCAGTGATTGCATTTAATTTGGAATTCCACCCTTCAACAGAATTATTTGTCCTATGACGCTGTCCATATACGTTCCATACTTTAATGGGCATATTTGGATTGTCCATCCACTGCTCGACAAAATAATCAATGAATGTGGTAAGTTTGTCAATGCTAAAAGCTTTTTCCCATACAATGCTCCAAGCATCATCTATGTGTTCCATTGGCAAGTAAGCTAATGCAGAAATCATTCTACAAACATTTCTTATATCTTCGTTCTCTTTATATTCCTTTACTAGACCCACTTCTTGTATCTTACGCCACAAACATTGATTAAAATGAAAGTTACAACCGGAAATAGTCGAACTGGGAAATTCTAACATACAACTATTGATGGCTGCGGCTTCAAAATCCAATTTTATAATGTCCGGCTTCCACTTAGGGCACCAACGTTTCACTTCCTGAAGCATTGCAATGTAAGTTGCTTGTCTCTTATCAGGCAGAAATGCAAAAAGCGCTGGGTAAACGTTGGTCTCAGTTGCTGTACTCCTTAAATCGACGTGTATTGTATATATTTGAGCAAATTGTTTCGGACAACTTTTAAATGTTCCATCTAAGAAAAAAGTCTTTCCATTTTCCAAAAGGTACAGAGATTCTTCTCCTCCAAATACTAAAATCCTGTTACCTTGGTCATTTTGAAAGTCTAAGCGAAGAAAGTTTTCTCCATTAGAAAGCAAAAGTGTATCGTTTGCAAACTGAATGTCATTGGCATTTTGGGGATTTTGAGTAGCTCCCAAAGCCTTTCTCCTCTCCGTACATAAAGCAGTTTTGGCATTGGAGTATGTCGGTATTTTAGCAACGAAATCATAACCTTTCTGATATAATTCTGAAAGTTCTTCTTGAAATATCTGGGGAACGGGAACTGATGTTTCTTCTCGGACTCTTTTTCTGCGAGTCTCTAACTTCCTTTTAACTTCGATCTCAGCAACGTTGGGCGGGCAGGAATGTTCAGTTTTCTTCAGTACTTCGTACTGAAAATTTGTCTTCACATTTCCTTTACAATGATGTGTCTTTTCTTTTACACATACCCAACTCATTCCTAATTTATTTTTTCGGTGTAAACGGTGTAGTAATCATCTACAACTAAACATTCTTTTCCTTTTTTTTGTAGAGAGTAATTTTGTTGAAATGGCTATGGGTTCCATCACAGATTTTTTCGACGATATAAAACGACATACACACTTCAGGATCGAACATCTACTGAGAAAATGAGAAAGGCCTTCTCTCTCAAAAGTATCTGCTTATCTCTACAGCAGGTGCAAAGCTAGAAACTACACAATAGATCACATTTGACTGATTAGGGAAATAACACAACAGGTGCAAGAATGTCCGCTCTGGCTACATAACCATGTTGTTCCCTAGTCCATATTTCATGGAAGATTGTTTGCCAGAACTTCGAGGTTACTTCCACTCCAATTTTGACGGACAGCTTCGTGGGAAATAGCTTGGCTATAATAGCAATATATCGATCTTCCGCGGGGGTTGTAACCTTTGGGCGACCGGCTACGGGCCTTCGGACAACTGCCTGTGTGGTTTGGAATTGTTTCCATAAACGTGAAATTGCAGAATGATGAACGCCGAAGAAAAGAGCAACATCTGCGATCGACTGTCCTGCTTGAATGCGCCCATAGCACGCCAGTGCTCAGAATCATGCATTCGTCTTCTGGAAGTTCGTAGAAACACATATGTCTTGAAAACAAATTGTACGAAAGTTTTAAACGCCTTCTATCAGCACTTACAATCAACTTCTATAACCCTTCACAAAGCTGGCTTCTTATAAGACTGCCTTTTTTGCACATTGCTGAATTTCTGATTTCTATATTTATTTTTTGCATATTTCTATATGAAAGCGCGATTGGCTGTTACCTAACATATTTGCAGCAAATTGAATCCTCTTCAATTCTGATGGACTTCCGGAAATTAGCAGTTTCCTCTCCGTGTTTAACTTTTGGAAGTGAGTGTACTATACCGTCTAGACGTGCGAACTACCAGTATTCAGCTACTTTACTGTTCTGCCGTTCATGGTCCCGTAAGCGTTTTATACAAATTTGTAAATCCTTTAAAGGTATTGCGATGCTTACACATCGCTGACAATAAAAATATATATATAGTTTATTTTTATTCCAAAGATTTGTTTATAATTTTTGGTTAATGGAAATTGTTTCAAACTTTCTGGAATACTAATGTAATCTCAGGTACTTCAAAAATAATCATACTTATTATTATTCTGCTATCGAGTGTTTTGTCATAGTCAAATAAAAGAACATGGCTGATAGACTTTATATACTTTGGCTTAATGAAATAATCAGACATGCGCTGGTTGCTCAACCGGGCTCAAATCCCTGTGAACGGGCTGACTGTACAGGCGTTTTCATGCTTTTCTCCATGTGTAATGTAGATACGAGCGTTTTGCTAAGAACATTTTTCGCAAGGTGACCCTTTCTTCGGGCAGATAACCCTAGAGTGATTTGCCGTAGTTAAAAACAAAGAAAACCAAACTTAATCCAATGTGATATGGCGGGAAATGTTTTTTTTGGGGGGGGAAGTCCAAAGGGGCATTAACACAGAAGGGCAGTTAGTCTCTGTCATGCTTGTCAGGATGGCAGAGACGGGACTCATACGTTATTGGAAAATTTAATCCTTTATTATAAAAGCACGACTTTTATATACAATATTTACATGAAGTTGATATTATTGTATGATTAAAGAAAATAACTCGGAAGAAACACAGGTGTTCAATACCTTACAAATGAAATCAGCCACGCTGGCTAAAACCGAAACTCTTTAACTCAGGCGTACACGCCCTACCACGCTTTCACCAGACAACTCTCGTCTGTCTCACTTGCTGGAATCTTACCGCGAGGCAGGCAGCTGATTGGCTCACCGCAGCCAGATACATGGCAGTCTCGAAACAGCATTTTGCATCGAATCACTATAAAGAGCTACGTCAATTTTCACACTTTTCAAACTGTTGCCACCAGATATCATCGCCCTGTATTATATTTAAAGAAATTAAATAACGAAGTATATGCGTGAACGTATGTATTTTTCTCGCAATGTAAAGAAACAATGATATTATCGCCATCAAATTTTGAATCACATAGTCCACCACACTGTGCAGGATTTACGTATAAGTTAACACAAGATATAGCTCAAGGCCCTAACTTTCTTGGGGTCACCCCCAAAAAAATTAAAATGTAGTATTACAGATTTATAAAGGGCTCCATATCTCAAATAGCTCAGCGCCTCATCAAGTCTTAATCCGGTCCTGTTTCCACTCGAATATGGGCACCTAGAAACTTGAATCTTCATTTTTGAATCTGCTTTCTTATTTACTTCATAGTTTTTTTTTAAATTTTATTGAATTTTTCATTAAGAAACTGAACTATTTCAAAGCGAACATCGGCAACCCATTCTACGAAATAAAAAAAATTATCCCCAGCCCTCGAGACCGTCTATCGGAAATTCTATCTATTACAATATTTCAACAGTCTGTCGCCTATCGGAAATTCTAAAGATATGCTATTTTTAAATATTTTTAACCAGCTCTCGAAACATGTATGTATGTGTAAATGAAAAAAAAATAAAACCTCCCATTTTGATGTTTAGAAGCCTTTTTTAGAATTTTATTTATTTATTTTTAGGCTTTTCTATAGATTTAGATTAACACGTTCACGCCGGCGCGGGCCACCGGTGGTCCGCGCTAGATTGTCTCATCGGGCGGCGCGGACCACCGGTGCCGGTTTGCAGGTCTGAACAGGCAAAAATCGTGCGCCGCCAGATGAAGTGGGTCATTAATTTGAGCGTCGCCTCACAGCAAAACTAATGAAAATCGGCCCCGGCGTGAAGGTGTTAAAATATTTTTCCCCAAGAAAAAACTACAGATTCTTTCTTTTCTATTGAATTACACAAAACTGAAACTTGCAAGCGGATGCTTTGCAACGGATGGCACATGGCACACCATTATAAAGTACTAAAACTACATGCAAATGCACAGATGCAACCTTCAGATATATTAGCAAAAGATCTATTGGAGTTCACACATTTAAACAACTTTCTTTTCTTTTTCTTAATCCTATAAAAATAGTTTAAAAAGTTCTCTTTCAGGTGTAATTACATTATTTAGTGAAACTAACTAAGGCTGATTCTAACATTGTTGCTCTGAACAGAAGTGCTATTTAAATATTCTCCATCAATTAATACTATAATTACATATTTTGCTATTAGAAGTTCTAGTTCTAGTCGTAATATATAAAAAAAATTCAGCTCCTTCATATGAATTTCAGCTAGGGTAGTTTCAATCGTTTCATAACCACAATCAGTTGAAGTTTTTCATTTAATTTACTTTAACCACGAAAGTGAGAAAAATATAATTCTAGTATGCGGTACAGAATAAAAAAATAATTATGATTAATTATTTTAATATCTTATTTCATGAGTTTCTTCGTTTGAAAAATGTATATCTATTACCACATTATTAAAGAAAATTACAAGTATTCTTTTGGAAGCTAATTTAAACATTTTATAAGATTTTATGAGATTTGCCATTAAAAAATGCTAAAACATTTTTCCATAGTATTCTGATATACACAAGAGCCATAATATGTGTAAATTTCTCCATGAAATATTCTAATAATAAATACTAAATAAATTTACTTATAAAAATTAATAGCTTTCGTTAGGGGGAAATTAATGAATAATTAATAACCATATTAAAGTAAGAACATGAGCACAAAAATAATTTCTGTTGTCTTCTGATTTTAATAATCATCCAATAATTTTGACATAACATTATTCAGGTAGAATCATTCTTTATTTTATTACTTCCATTTTTAAGAAAATTATAAGCATCTCTTTGGAAGCGAACACAAACATATTTATGATTTTAAGACATTTTATGATACTTACCATCTAAAATTCTTAAAACATTTTCCCATAATATTCAGATACACATAATAGTCACAAATATGTGCTAAATTTTTCCATGAAATATTCGAATAATAAATATTAAACAAACTTACTTCTAAAAATCAATAGCTTTCGTCAGGGGCAAATCAATGAATAATTAATAACCATATTAAAGTCAGAATATGAGCACAAAAAAATTTCTGTTGTCTTCTGATATTAATCATCATCCATTAATTTTGGTATAACAATTATTCAAGTAGGATCATTCTTTATTTTATTACTTCCTTTTTTAAGAAAATTATAAGCATCTCTATGGAAGCGAACACAAACATATCTATGATTTTAAGACATTTTATGAGACTTACCATCTAAAATTGTTAAAACACTTTCCCATAATATTCAGATACACATAATAGTCATAAATATGTGCTAAATTTCTCCATGAAATATTCGAATAATAGATATTAAACAAACTTACTTATAAAAATTAATAGCTTTCGTTAGGGACAAATCAATGAATAATTAATAAACATATTAAATTCAGAATATTAGCACAGAAATAATTTCTACAGCCTTCTGAAATTAATCATCATCTATTAGTTTTGACATAACATTATTCAAGTAGAACATTCTCAATCAACTCACATGATAAAAACAAGATATATTAATTTTTCCTTGCACTGTATACTACTTCGAAAGAGTTATTATAAACGTACCAGCAGGGAGCAATTTTGGATTATTTTGAGCTTTTCTTTGTTAATTTAAGCTGTGTGACAGTGAAAGACAAAACTTCAATTCCCAAAGAAGGATGTTCTTGTAAAAGCGAAAACCATGCTTTAGTAGTATTAAAATCTTCAAAATTATCAGAAATTAATTTAATGGCGGTACTTTTCAGAAGAGCATCATTATGCATATCCGCTAAAATTAATATCTCAACGGCTGTAGAAGTCGTAAGGGAAGAGGCGATAAATTGACTACATATTTCTTTAAGTTCTAAGATGGCGTACTTGTCAGCGGCAGAATACAAGTCCCGTGACATAGAATAGGAAAGTGCGTTTGTCTTTCCAGTGTACACGAACATTATAAGCTGTTGCAACACACAAGCATCAATGTCGGTGATGGTTACTCTGTTCTCTGTATTTTCAGTCACTGGATGCTGGAACATGCTTGCAAAAACCGGAGATCTGGCAGAAAGAACGCATTTATGAACTTGAAATTCAGTGGTGTGACACTTGAGAAGAAAGTCTGATAGATCTTTCCTTTCATACATAGTCTGCATATCCCGTGAAAGGTTACACAAAGCCTTCACCTCAGTTGCTGAGACAAGCTTGTCTGAAACTTTCGGAATTTCTGATTCAGAATCATTTGGAGGCTTTGCTGGTCTCCGGTCGAATTCAGGATCGTTTCGAGGCTCCACTGCTCTCAGATGGCGTTCAAAGGTCCGAGGTTTCCAGTCGGAGTCATAATCATTTGTAAGATTTCTTGGTACACGGACAAATTCAGAATCATTTTGAGGCCTTCTTACTCTCCAGTTAGATGTCTCCAGATTCGTTACTCTGTCTTCTGTCCTTCTCCATGTCTGTTGCTCTGCTTCATCACGATTAGAGATTAGAAAAGGAACTGTATATGATTCACTGGTATTGACTTCAGTTACCGAAATGCGGAGCCTTATAGTAAGATACCCTTTGTTGAGTCTAACCCATTTTCGAGCGAAATGTAACGGAACTTTAACGAAAGTACTTAACTCGTACATAGAAGTATTGATTGCAATCGTTTCATCTTCGCTGTCTTCTGTTTCGAGAGTAATTAAAGTTAACGTTCCTTCCAGGTTGAGGAATATCCCTACTCTTTGCCTACATAACCATAAAACAGGATTGCTAATTTTCCGTTTTCCTATACCTTGCGGATAAAAGCAAAGATTCCATGGGTTTTCTTCAATTCCAAAACGGCAGCTGGATATTGACTCTCCTTTATTCCAGCCTATTTGCTCGAAAGTTCTTTCACTGTGATATACTTTCCATTCATAAATCAAATCGTACATTGCGTCTATTTTACGTAATTTGCAAATGTTGCAAAAGAGTGTAACCTTTTTCAGACACTTTTCATCTCATCAATAAGTCCAAAACTTACACTTTTGATTATTTTTTACCTGCAATTCGAAGAAATAACAATCACGTAAAATCAGATTATCTGTTGCGAATGTAATTTCACTGTCTTTTGGGAAAAACACGTTTGAAGCTTTTCTCCGAAAATGTTCATTCAACAAATTCGACGTGTATCGTTTGCCGGAATAATTACACTTGGTTGATTGTGAGTCAATGCTCTCCCTCACAGATTGAATTGAAAAGAGGGAGTTCCCCTTAGTTCCACCAGCTATAATGTTTTATGTTACTTATCTGCTTATTCAGGTATAACCTTCCGATATATCAGCGTCGATAGGCAGCACACACACACACAAAAAAAAAGCACTATGCTCGGCAGATAAGATATTAAGTGATAAAACTTTTACGTTTGAGAGAAGAGAAAGAAAACATTTTCAATAGCGTTCAGACATCTGTATATTTTTAAAATGTCAATTTCTTTCACAATATTCATTCTGATTTTTACTTCCTTGTCGAAGTGAAGAAAGTATTGGGATCGCAAAAAACTTCTGGGATCATATTTCAACGCAAATGACAATTTCGACCATTCTCGAATCCATTGCATGACTTTTCGCGTAACTTCTGCATGTACGGCAGAATAAAGGATGTTTTATTCAAAACGGATTGTAAAATGGATTCAAAATGAATTCATTTTTGTTACACACACTCACATATGATGTTTATACATTCTGACATTTGTAACATTTTTGTTATGCTTTATTTTTTTACATTTGTTCCACACAATCACATACAATCTTTTTGAGTTATGCCAGATCATACGTACAAGCATAACACACACACACAAAAGAAAAAAAAAATAACCGTAGACCGTTGGAATTTTGCATACTGAACTGGTATAATATATAGGTGCGAACCTTCCGTTCTTATTGTCATTTGCTGGACCTCAGAATGCAGCGCTTGTGTAGATCAACATCGCCAACACTTTTATAATAGGAAATTTGAAAGTTATAGAAGATAGAAATTCAAGGCAATTAATGAATCTTGGCACCAAATTTCGACCCACTCTCAAAGTTAGCAAAAATTCTGCATCCAACAATTCGAAAAAGATTTAGAAACTTGCATACTATTCTCCAGCTACAAAACTAAGTTACCTGCTACGGCTTACCTAGAATGGAAAGAGGAAATGCTGCGCGACTTCAAAAGACGTATTAAAGCACACGTAAAGCAGAAGTAATAAGCAAAATTTAGACATGAAAATTAAAAATTTAAAGGATCCTTTCACCATTACGAACAAGACAAAGCCGGTAACAACTTTAGAATTATTTGAAGGACTTTCTACAATCTGATTAAAAAAGAACTCCGTAGCGCAGTTGCCTATCGAAAAATTAAAACTACGGCGAACATACTACAAAAATCTTTCATTGCAATTAGACTTAAAATCACTACAAATGAATTTTACAACAGATTTTCAAACCTTTATGCATTGCCTAAATTTCACAAAACGCCAGTCAAATTTCGATTCATAGCTAACGGGACCAGAAATTATATGAAAAAAATAAACTACCGTTTTACTCAAATACTTCAAAAAGTTCTCTACCTTATTTATGATGCACAGATGATAGACCACAATTTCAACAAGTAATTAGTAACTTCCTTTATAAGTGCTTCTTTGTGTACAAGAAGTCTTTGACAGTCTATTAACTTTACCAGATTTATTTCCACAAATTATTACTGTTATTATCAAAGAAGAATCGCAGCTGTATATAAAAATTATTCTTTTTAATTAATAACTACATTGAATTTAATAATGATTATTTTAAACAAATCAACTGCACCCCGATGGGAACTAGCACAAACTCTGCGATTTGTAATTTGTACCTATTCACCAAGGATTTCATTTCCAACAACAATTATCTTAAATACAATGTTCCTATTACCCTAGTATTTACAGATACATGGATGATATTATTGCAATCAACAACTTCAATAAAATAGAAAATGATTACATTTATCCCTCATATTTAACTCAATAAAACTAACTTTCAACAACGAGATATTAATTACCTTGATTTGCAAATTATCAGTTTTAAAGATTTTACAATTTACGACAAAAGAAGAGATTTTGATTTCCCTATATAAAACTTATTCAATGGCACTCAAACATCTCCAAAAGAGTAAGACTTAATAAAATACATACTCAACTTCTTAGAATCAAAAATATTTGCAATAATGTCGAATACTTACAAGACGCAATCCTTAACTTGGTCAAACTTTTGTTACACAGGGTGTTTATAAAGTCCCGGACCCATTTTGATGTTTAATAGCTCATAAAATAATAAACATAGGTTAAAATTAATAACATAAATGGTTAGATAGACTCAAAAAATTTCATGACCCTTGTCAATGAACTTCTACGTGTGCCCCCTTCGTCGCAGGGAGAATATCAAGTCGATATTCAATTTCCCGCCAGGTAGCGGAAAGCATGTCGGCATCCACAGAGGCTATTGCGGTTGTAATTCTGGCTTTTAGGTTACCAAATGTTCGACACTCTCCTCCTGTAAACGTTGTCCTTTACAAATCACCAAAAGAAAAAGTCCAGCGGCGTTATATCAGGTGATCTGGTGGCCAAGGAATTGGACCTCCTCGCCCAATCCATCTCTTGTGGTGTATGCATTATCCTTAATATCCGCTCGAATACAAAAACATCCGCATCACATACAAAAGTACTAGAACAAACACATCAAAAGTGAACATAACATTGCAATAGTTGCCAAAAACAAAAGAGAGAAAAATGCAATTAATAAGCAGACGTTGTTTAGAAAAGTACAGATATTTAGACTGGAAAATGAAATTATCTGAAGTTAACCACACGCGCAGACGATATTTACAAAAGTAAAGATATTCAAACCTGAAATGGAAAATATATAAGTTATTCCATCAATAAATGCCGTAAGTTTGTTTATATCTTCATTACTTTATGAGTTATTAAACATCAAAATGGGTCAGGGACTTTATAAACATCCTGTAGAATAAAACATCTTTGTTCAAAATTTCTATATCTTTAAAGAAAGCTGGTATTACATTTTTTAATTTCTCATCTAAAGCGAAATGATAATTACTACTTAACCTTAAAGTTCCTTTTTTACTTCCTTGTACGAAGTAAAGGGAATATTGTAATCGCGAAAATTTTCGGGTATCATATTTCAATGAAAATATCCGTTTTGACCGCTATCGAATGCAATTTAACGATGTTTTTGAGTGACATCTGTACACAAAGACAGAATAAAGGACTCTTTTTTACAAAAAGGGTTGGAAAAAGGTTTTAAAATGGATTCAGAAGAGATTGTTTTCGTGAGGTCTGTACGTACTTGCGTATGTATGTATATATCACTTATAACTCAAAAACAAGTAGCCTCAGAATGTTGACATTTTGTATATAGGACTATTATAACATGCAGTTGTGCATCTCCTTTTTTGTTGCGATCTGACGCACCAAATATATATATATATACCATATATATATATTTATATACCAACTCTGCTACTCGGCTCAGTGATCTTAGTTCTTTTCATTCTTATATGTGGATAAATTGTGCAGTTTTTGCTTTAAAAATGATTGAATTATGTTGTTCTTATTTTCCGCTAAAGGTTTTTATTCCTGTAGTTAAGCTGCATGCAATAGTTGTAGAATTATCAACAATGTAAAAGTTGTTTATGTGCGGCTAAGCTTTTTTTTCCCCTATACCACCCGTATTTGTTTACATTTCAAATTTAGCAGAATAAGGAATTAAGTCTGTTTGTGCACCTTTAATGTCGTTTTGCCGAATGAAAGCAAAATTAAATTTCCGGTAATGTGCACCAAAAAATCTGTCTTCTTGCCCACTGGCCAAATTGCTTATTTTCGCCTAGAAACTCCCAATTTTAATTGTAAAAAATTGCTTTTAAATTCTATAACCGTATTTAGTGCTTTATAGTTTCTACATTTTTCAATTTTTAACAAAGGTATTTTGAGATTTTATGTATTTTTGCCTTGCCGCGAAATGAGAACTGAATTAATTGAATGAGAAATATATCTCTAATGAAATTCGTAGAAATAAGTATGCGTATAATTTTATATTCTGTTCAGCGAAGTCATGTATCCTGGGGGAACCGGGAAAACGTTTTGCTAAATTTATTTTTAATGGCCGTCAGAAAAGACCAGAAAATAGCGGTTGCTGCATCTTCTGGTATAGCTCCTACACTATTGAAAATACTGCACATTTCGTTTTAAAATTGCCATTGAATCTTGCGCAGGAAGATTCGCTCATCTGCAATTTTAATAAAATAGATCTGAGTAGGATACTACGACAATATAAACTTTTAGTGTGGTATGAAAGTACGATATCTTACAAAAAGCTATAGAAGCGTTAAACCAAACTCTTCAGGATTTGCGACACAGTACAGATATTATGGGAGAGATGGTAGTTTTATTGGCTGGTGGTTTCCGACAAACTCTGCCGGTAATCTGGAGAGGTACACCTACAGATGAAATCAAAGTCTGTCTCAAATCATCAAGTTTACGGGCGAAAGTTGAAAAATTCAGTCTTATAACAGACTGAGAGTGGATCTTCATAATGATGTAGATTCAGGGAATTACGCAGACACACTATTGAAAATTAGCGATGGATGTTTGGAAACAGATGCTGAAGGTTGTATTTTACTTTCAGAGGAATTTTGTAATTTGGTAGAAAACGGCGTGGAGCTTATTGCTAAAGTTTACTCGCACTTGCAAGAAAATTTAAACAGTGATCACTGGTTATGTGCAAGAGCAATTCTAGCGCCGAAGAATGAAATCGTAAACAAATCAACATTGGCAATTTGAAAGAGATGCAGGGAGAAATAAAAGAGTATTTATCAATAGATACAATCATGGATACAGGACAAAGCACTTCATATCCTGCTGAGTTTTAAATTCACTAGAGCTATCAGGTGTACTCTCACATAAACTCCAATTGAAAATAAATGTGCCGAAATATAGATGCACCTCGACAGTGTAATGGAACGAGGCTTCGGATCACACAATTAGGGCAGAATATAATCGGTGCCGCTATTTTAACAGGTGTAGAAAAAGGGGAAAGTGTTATCGTACCTCGAATCCCAATAATCCTCACTGACTTATTTGACTCCACTCATTTGACTTATTTGACTTCACTCATTTGACTTTAAAAGACTGCAGTTTTCAATCCAACTTAGTTTTGCTATTACTATTAACAAAGCTCAAGGGCAAACATTACAGGTAGCAGAGGTGCATTTGGAAAAGTCATGCTTTCCCCATGGTCAAGTATATGTTGCCTGTTCGCTTGTATCCAAAGGCAGGAATTTATATGTATTAGCGCCGAATGGAAAAACATACAATATAGTATACAGAAGCATCCTAGAATAATACTTTTATTCGTGCTCTTCTGAAAAAGAATTAATGTTTTTAAAGTTTTGTTAATACTTTAAACTTTTTGAAATCTTGGTAATGAAAATTATTTATTTTTGTAGCGAGATATACTAATAAAGCATGTTTTACGTTTTCCAGTTTTTTAAATTATATTTTATTTTAGAATTTTTTAGTAAAACCAAAAAAAAAAAAAAACATAAGATAAGATTGCAGTGTTTGATATATCCAAATCGGATTTTAAAAGTTATGCAGAATAGCGTCTTAGTGACATCAATATGGATTTTTTTTTTAATCTCAATGAAGAAGGGTAGTGTTTACTGAAATTTTAGTGTATTTTTAACTTAAAAAATAAGTAATAGTAACTAAAATTTTATTCTGATTATCCTGGTCAGGCAATAAGAAAAAAAAAATCAAATTATTTTATTTTATTTTCATTAGTCTTTGAAACTTATTTAAGGACATCAACGCAAGGGCAGCCGCGGGTAAAAGCTAGTAAAACATAAATCTAGTATACTATTTTTTGAAAACTTGTTTATGTTCTTAGTCTAAATATTATCTTTGAATCATATATGTGGATTTTTTCAAAATTTTTGTTTATGTTCTTAGTTCTAATTATTATCTTTAAATCACATATGTGCAATTATTGTTATTATGTTGCAGACTGTATAGTTATTATTCCCTCCTGTATTTACGAGGGAAATTCTTATTTTCTTCATAAAACTGATTTCGTTGATATGTAGTTTTGGCTTGTTGTTGATGATGTATATAATCTTACAAATACAAACTTTATATCGCTATAATTAGCATTTTATATATGCTTGCTATTATTTGTTTAACTGACTACGACAAAGCAGGTGGAGGTTATCCATCTATGGGAAGGGATGGCTTTATTGAAGACTTCCTAAGGGAAACTCGTTTATATTTACATTTCACATAAGGGAAAATTTAGTATTTATGTAGTCAACTCGTTCGTTGAAATTCTAAACTGTATCGAACTAGCACTGTTGGCCAGACTTATGCATTCTATCCACTAATGAACTATATAAATCATCTGTATATTTAACACCTGCTCCCTTAAATAATTTTAAACAGAGGATTTAAATTACTAGATGACTAATAGCATAAAATTCATTGCACCGCATTGAAGTTGACTTTCTCTCTGTATTATTCAAAAAAAAATTAATATCTTTGATACGTTTAATTGACTTAGCTTCTAACAGAGTATTACACAAATACTCTCTTGTGCAGTATTTGTGTAATAATTAATAAATGTTAAAATTAAATACCCTAACTTATTTTTTTGGGGGGGGGATACTTAATTCTCTTAATCAGTGCGATTTTAAATATTTGCTTCAAAATGAGAGGGCTTTTGCTATTTTAGTGTCTCCACTTTCAAAGAATCGCGACGCTAAACTTGATAGCTACAGGGAAAATGGGACCCGATACGGAGGATTATTCAAAGCTGTAAAAGGGCAAAAGCTTTACGACTTAAAAGTATCACATAACCTCCGAAGTATTTTCTTGCCGTTTGTTTAGTGGGGAAGGATGACTTTTTACGTTGACTTTACTTTTAAATGGAATACCTAGCTTTATATTCACTCTTAATCTTTGCTAATCACACGACAAAAAATTTAGGAAAAAGATATCTTCATTATGATGGGGCGATGGACTAAGTATGCGAAATTTGTTAATTTATTTTTATTGCATTTAAAAATGAAAATAATTTATTCTAAAATTTCGTAACATCCATTTGGCGGTCCCGGACAGATGTACCCCGTTGCCCCCCCCCAGCTATGCCACTGTACGTGCGCAAAGATTGTAGGAGGACGCCAATATTGAGACTATTGATAAGTTTCTCAACAAAATCAACAGAAATTTATACAAAAAAGCTAACTATTTGTAAGCATCTCAGGAATTTTAACTTGTTTCAATGTGCAATTCTGCAAAAGGATAAAGAATTATACCCTTATACTACACGTCTCTTAAGAGATTTAAATTTTCCCCCTTAAACTCTGCACATGCACTCGTATATTTGTATATATTGCATATAGTTATTTTCTGTTTCTACACGAATCAACCTCTCAAGTACATAACTAATGTTTTCATGTAACTTAATCATGTATCCAATGTATTAATGTATTTAACTGAAGGATCATATCTCATGCATTTAAGAATTATTATTATTAGTAGTAGTAGTATGACTATTATTAGCATTTTTCTTAGTATTTGATATATTATTATTATTTTGTATATATATGTATTATTATTCGTATTTGATGATGTATCTAAGAATTAATGGTAACATGCGTCCAAGAGCATCACCAACGCATTTTAACAGCTAACGCTTTTTTTATATATTCGTGTAACATCATCCAGGTCCCTGTTTGTTCATGCGACTTCACAGAGCAGCAAATGCATTCCCGAACTAGCGTCTCAAAACAGCGGTGGCTGTGAGCGGCTCTTTACGGGAAAATTTTTTGAATGAACAGCCCATGTGTGTTTTGTTTTTATCGCCAACAAGTGATAGTAAACCTAGTGCAATATCTTTAAGTCTTCTTTAAGTCAAACTGCAATGAAATGATTATTTTTAGGTTAGGTTAACTTCATATGGGCTATCTGCCTAAGAAAAGGGATGCCTCCATAAAGAACTTTCTAAGTCGCCCAGTGATGGCTCGGAAACTGAACATGATTATTTTCACGGAAAGTATTTCAGCATTTAATTGTTCAGTTTTCATTGTTCACACTGAATGCAATCTAAATAGCAGACCTTTAATTTTCAGCATTTAAAACAATTATCATACCGTTTACGTGTAAAATATTATTTATCAAGTGAGAAAGGAACTATTTTGACATTCGAATATCCCGTTAATTAATAAAATCTACGCCAAACGGCGTATAATAGCCAAATGTAGTAGCCGTATGATCTTTGCGACGTTATGAAAATACATTTCACTATCTGAACTTTTTGTTTGCAATTTGTGTATCTATTTTTTTTTTTTTTTTTCTGCTGTGACTTTAATTTCATATTCCAGTTCCTTAGAACTCTAGTTTAATCTCAAACTGCGGAGAAAAAGTTCTCCTCTCTAGCACATTTGTTCTCCATAACTTTCTCTTCCGGGAATCTGACTTCACGTATTTTTATGAGAATTGCCTTTAGGACAATATTTTTATTGAGCCGAACACATTACGAAATTCGCAATATTGTGGTCTACCGTTAACGATACCGATATAGGTATTTCTATAATCAGTATATCCGAAGCCTTATATGAAGCCACGAGAACGATAAACAAATTAATATATAAAATAATAAGTAATAATTTTTAAAAATCTGAAACCTTTCACATGTTATATTACGACCAAAACGGTGTTTTTTTAACGTTTTGTGTGTTATCTTTATTGATTGAATATCATTTTCTTCCTACTTAAAACACATAAAACTCAATTCAACAGCAATATCGCAAAATATTTAAAAACAGCATATCTTTAGAATTTCCGATACACAGTCTCGCGCGCTGGAGAATTTTTTTTTTAGTGTTGCCATTGCTCGCTTTGAAATCGTTGAGTTTGTTAATAAAAAATTCGCTAAAGTTTTACAAAATAGGGAACAGATAATAAAACAAATTCAAAATTCGGACTTCCAAGTGCCCATGTTGGGGTTGGAGGATTACGTTATTCAAAATTTGATGGATCTAGGTACCGTTGTTTCATCATAATGCGAGAAATAGTCAGGCATTCATGCAGATTCTTCATTAGATAGTTTCATTAAATATAATGCATGGCCATAATATTTAGTGGTAGCAGTTTGAAAGGGAATGGAAGCAAAATGCCGTTTTGAAATTAATAGCTCTTCTGGACTAAAAATTAAATGTAAAAAAGTTAATAAAAGCTAATAAATTAAGTAAATAATTAATTAATAAATGATAAGACCGAAATTTCGTCTTATTTGGAGCTCCGAGTGAAGTAATGGAGCCGGATTAATTGGACTCCAACTAAATTTAAGCTTTTTAAATAAAAAAAAAAATATGTAAAATAAATATAAAATCCAAAAGAACAAGAAAACTCTTCAGACCCTCGGTGAAACTGAGCCGAAATTCAAATTGTGATAATGTTGCATTTTGGTGTTAATTATCCAAAGATTTACACAGAAATTTCTGCAGATTTTATAATGCATTTTAACAATAACAGGTAAAATAATTACAGTAGGCATATTTTAAGCGAAGCACACAAGACTATGGATGGACTGTAAAGTTTTGTTCTATACTATTGTATTCAGTTAACCAAATTTTTATTTATAAAAAAGTTAAAATATCATTTCAATTTAGCCAATTTCTCCTGAGCGTCATTGTATTAAAATTTAAAAATTTTTAAGATTAAAGCATTTAACGTATATTTGTGTGAAACTAGAATTTCAACTTTTTATACTACAAAAGGTTAATTCCAATATATTACCGCACAACTTATAATAACTGCATTATGAATAGGCATGCTTTTTTCAATTGAAATTTTTAAAAATTTTCACTTTCAGTTATTGTTTTGCATGATAAGGAATGAAACATTTTGTACGAAAATATAACGTGTAATTTTAGTATAAATTAAAAATAAAATATGTCATTTTTAATTTATGCTGTACAAATCACAATCTGCAGTCGCATAATCTTTGATTAATGGTTTAAAATGAAGTTTATATAAAGGATGTTACTGTTAAGAGCATTTCCATAATCAAGATCATACAAGTTAAGATCATACTTTTATAACAATTTAAATATCCATATTTATATATCTTATAGTTTAATATATAAGTTCAGTATATTATTACCAGTTTTATGAAATTATATGTTTTATAAAATTAAAAATTTATAAATATATGACATGGGTATATATTTTTATAACAGTTTAAATATAATTGTCACTAATACACATACACAAACATATATACGTACAAGCAGGAAAACTTTAATTTGAATCAACTAATTAATAATTTAAATATATAACTTAAGTTATGATTTGTTTTCTTTTTTTAAATTCCAGTTTTCTTCATTTATGAAAATGTTAATTTATTACCTTTAAAACTGCCAGTTAATCTATAACATAACGCCAGTTGACATCCAATACAATGAATATTTAATACCCATAAT